>VWZO01008136.1:0-12460 GCA_013396975.1 Bucco capensis | reverse complement strand
TCCAATTGTCTCCTCCATCAAACCTCTGAAAAAAAAAAAAAGCAAAGGTTTGCTAATTGTTAATAAATGTCATAGCATTCCCCAATATACTCATAATTGGTCTCAGTATGAATTTCCTGTTTGTTCCTGGTCTCAACTTTATTTCCTGTTTGTAGATAAATCAGGAGTTATGGTAGGATTAAAAACTGTATTCCACTATCATGTGATACAAAATGTGACATATCACTAAGCACATGATAATCATTCACTACCCTCTTTCCATTACCCCCTCTATTGTTTTGACGTGCTTCTGGAAGACAAATCTGGCTCTCCATCTACAGTGATTTACTTTTCATCTCTGAAAAGAAAAGATAATCTGAAACAGAGAGAAAATCTTCCCAAGATATCTCTTTCATTTTTAGGACGCTTTTAGAAACAAACATAGGAGATAGGTAAAAATAAATTTAGTTAAATATATTTTACCAAAGAGTATTCTGCCCTTGTTTTACCAGTCAGGAAATATAAATGTAAAAAAAAACCACCACTAAACATACAAAGCATATAAGTAGAGAAAATCAATAGAAACTGAGCACGTCACATAGCATTTCAGTATACTCAATACTTGTTACACATGTGCTGAATGTTCTTCAATCAAAAGATAGCAAATAAACCAATTTTAATATGTCATCCATCTTCCCATTTCAAATTATTACAGTTGTAATTTTTTTTTATTTCAGCATAATACAGGAAGCTTTATTTTCACATAACATTGATTACAAACAATGAGATTTGGGGAGACAGAGGAAAGCACGAAACTTACACGTATAAGAGACTGCCATATAAGAAAACTGTAGGGGTTTGTTCTGGTTTTGGATTGTTTTTTTTTTAATTAAGTGTTTTCCTATAGGGAAAGGACAAAGAAAAGAGCAAGGAAAAGCAACAACGAAAGCCAAAGCTAGGGCCAATCTAAAGCTAGAACCTTAAATAGCATACACCTACCTACCTGAACCTTCAAAAATGTATCTTGAACTATGTGTTTGCTTCCCATAGAAATAACGTAATACCGTGATCATTTCTTTTTAGAGGAATATCTGTTTCATGTTTTTTAGCATCTGTAGAATGGTGCCACACACCCAGAGGACTACATCCTGACATCCTGTGGTGAGGCAGACACAAGAGCAGAACCACACCACTGAGAGAGAAAATCCAGCATTGCTTTGCTAGGTAGGATGGGCACAGCAGATGGGTCTTGGCTTCTGTTCTGTGAACCTCACACAGTATGTGCAGACATGCTCACACTAGACACAGCCTCTGTCCCAGAGATGACTCATGGCAGCACCACAGGAGCACAGCATACAGTAGGCAACCACTCATCAGTTGTCCAGTCCAAGCTGGTGGACTCACCACAGGCTCTGTCTCCTTCAAGAAGCTGGATACCCCTGGTACCTTCCCATAGGAATGCTTTCTAACCTAGAGGGTCCACATAGAATCATAGAATCATAGAAGAGTTACAGCNCTGATACAGGCCAGGATGCCATTGGCCTTCTTGGCCACCTAGGCACACTGCTGGCTCATGTTCATCCGGCTGTCAGTCAGCACCCCTAGGTCCCTCTCTGCCTGGCAGCTCTCCAGCCACTCCTCCCCGAGCCTGTAGTGCTGCTGGGGGTTGTTATGGCCAACATCAACAGTCACTTAGCCTGATCTTTGTTACTTTTTCTATATCTAAAGCCAATTTTCAGTTATTACCCGAGTCATTACTGCTTTGTATCCCCCTGCCCCAAATGTGTTACAAAGATGTAAATTTGTTAAAAAATCATTGGTGCTTCTCTGTTTCTTACCCTGACAACACTAAACCTTCAAAACAGGGTAGATAGAGTTCAGGTTTAAGCTAGAAGTGCTTTCAAGTAGGTCTACACCATGCCAAGAGCCTGTGCTGCTTTTTTTTTCCAGCATGAGCAGGGACTGTCTTATTATTGAGAGCTGTGCAAATATATTTAAAGCTGCATTCTGTCTGAGAGGTACTTTCAGGTATGTGCTTTCAGCACATGACAGTAAATTCTCAAAGGACAATCTTGTTCTTCTCCATCTGGACTAAACGCTGTAGCTATAAATCATCTTTCTCTTCCATCATGCAAGTCTACTTATTGAGCTGTCATAGACTCTGACTAGTTTAATTTTGTTTCCTATATTGCAAGCAAATGTTCCTACTGCTTGGCTGCTTTGAAAGAAGACTTCAGCATCGAACACTAGGGAAGAAATTACAACGAAAAGTTATGTTGGTCATTGTCATGTTAGGCTTCGCGAATGAAGATCGGGGGAGGGCTCCATCCACGCTCTTCATAAGCGCTTTTTACAAGCGTGCTGATGGCTGAAAAGGCCAGTGCAGGACAGACAAGAGCGGTTGCAAAAGGCACAGCAAAACGACTCCTTAGGAGGTATATTATGCAAGACACAATTCTTGCTACATTGTCTTTTCTCCTCAAGAGAGATCCTGCGCGCCTACTGGAAAACATCCATGGCATTGAAAATAGCGTGTCTCCAGACCGCCCGATTGGAGGACAGAGTAGACCAGTTAAGGTGATCAATATGGCCAAGGCTGAGATGTTGTTTCAGGGAGTCCTTGAATCTCCTCTTCGAGACTCCTCTCTTGTGACAGCCAGTGGCAAGTCCACCAAAGAGCATAATTTTAGGAAGGTGGTAGTTCTTCATCCTGGAGACATGACCTGCCCAACGCAGCTGCATTCTCAGCAACATGGCCTCAATACTTGAAATTGCTGCTTGTTCTAGAACAGATGTATTAGTCACAATCTGTCCAATGGATATTTAGGAGACAGCACTGATGGAAGCGCTCCAAGAGTCGTAGGTGGTGGCGATAGATGACCCATGATTCGGAACCATGTGAAAGAGTAGACAGCACAATGGCTCTATAAACACTGATCTTTGTACCTTTTTTCAAGTGTTTATTTTGCCAGACTCTTTTATAGAGTTTCTATGCCTTTGCTAACCTATTGTCTATATCTCCGTCAAACTTACCATCCGAGGAGATGAGGCTGCCTAGGTAGTTAAACTGTTGGACTGATTAAAGTTCTGAATCACCAATGATGATATGAGGATGATGAAAAATTCCAACCCAAAAAGTTCAGCAGCGGCTGCAAAGCAAGACGTTAAATGCTGCAGAGCTACTTCTGTGTGGGCAACAAGGGCAGCGTCATCAGCATAAAGCAGCTCCTGGACAAGATGGTTTATGGTCTTAAATATGTTGGTACTTAGTGGTGAAATGCCACCACGTGTGTTGGTCACCAAGATTTCAGGGTCAGTGTCACACTGTGACAACCAGGTACATGGCCTCTAGCAGTGAATCACCTCAGATCTCAGCAACCAAAAGCTTTGTGTGTCATCTTCTACTGGGCTGCATAACTATATCCTAACACTGAAAGTAGCATGGTCTAACCAACATATGACACCTCTTGAGTGCTTGGTTCATACACTGAGACCTCCTAAGTGTGCTATTAGGAAAAACTGAAGAATACTTTCTGAAAACAAACCACAGTTCACCTTTTCTTTCAGGTAAATTAATCTTAATATGTTCTTCTACAAGAAAAAACTTCAGCCCATGAATTTCACTACCTGGAATGGTACATCACAGTAGGTATTGGCATGCTGCTACTACTTATAAATTCCTTCATGTTTTTAGTACCTTTTATTCACATAAGAACATCATTCACAGTAACTTCTGCTTTTATTTGTTCAGAGTTCTCAAGTAAGGAAACAGTTGATCAAGCAGATGTAGAGCTTTCCACCTAAATCTTAGCCCCCATTCTAGTTAACCAATATATATTTACTGTTCTCTGCACGTATCATTTCTGAGCAGACAAATCTCAACACACAGCTTAAAATACTGTTAGTTGAAGCATTGAGTTATAAATGCAGTGTTTAAAACAAACACAGCCAACTTTATCTTATCATTTTACCACTGTTTTATTTAAATGTTCTAAATAGAGAAGTATCAGTCCGAAAATGCTGGTTAAATTCATTTGACTGGTGTAGTCACTTATATTTGTGAATTCCACTAATGTTAATGAGCCAGGGAAATAGAAAGATGCTGTATGCATGCTGCTTCCTGTTTAAAGATTATTACTTGTGGTCGGTTGACCTTGGCCGAGCGTCAGGTACCCACCAAGGTTCTCTATCACGTTCTGCCCCACACCTCCCACGGCATGACAAGAGGGAGAGAACGAGATGGAAACAGCCCGTGGGTTTTAGTAAAGGCAGTTTAATAAGCAAAATAAAGAAAGGCAAGGTCGCGTGCATGAAGCAAAGCAAAGCGAAATTGAGCTTTAGTCTCTGCTTCCCATAATAGGTGATGTCTGGCCCTTTCCCAGGAAGCAGGGCTCCAGAACGTGTAGTGGTTGCTTCTGGGGCAGACTTCTTCCCGCCACCTTCCCTTCCCCCCCCCGCCTTTTATCTCTGACCTGATGTCATATGGTATGGAATAGCTCTTTGGTCAGTTTGGGTCAGCTGTCTTGGTTGTGTCCCTTCCCAGGATCTTGTCCACCCCATTGCCTTGGTGCTGTGCCAGCCTTTCAGCAGTCACAACATCACAGGTTATCTTCAACCCGAGGCACAGCATTTCTGAAAACTGTATGGGAACATTAACTCCATCTCAGCCAAACCCAACACATTACTATGAAATATTAAAAATCTTTTACATAAAGCTTCATGATTTTACTTTCCTGAGTTTACGTGGGTTCCAACGCTCACACTACTAGAATCTCTGTCTTGTTATTAAAGATAGCCTTTTATTTCCTTGCCCATTAATAGGTCCAAGCCCAAGGTTGAGACAGGGAAACTACTGAGCTACCATACCTACTGTATTTATGGGCTATTTTCCCCAAACCTATCTTCCCAAGTTCTAACTCAAAAAAAGCCATAGTTTTGTAAAGGTACACATACCTTGTATGACCTTGATAGACTTCACCATCTATTTTCACAATGAGGTATTTGGAAACTGTCAGGAACTGTTGATACTGGCAGTCTGGCACCAGTTTAATGATGGGGATTATCTTCTGGAAAGATTGCTTTGGGCTATGAATACATTAGATCACTAGAAGACTAAAATTCTTCAGTTAGCAATGATTCTCAACTCTCACAAGACTATATACTATAAACTGAGCAAATAACATGGCATGGGCAGCCCATTCCTGGTTCTCTTTTTGACAGCAGCTTCCTCGCACCATGAATCACACCAGACCATCTAATGGGCAGTGTTTTGTATGCAGGCTAGGAAATGGAGATCATTTGACTGCCAGGTTTGCTGTTGGTGGATAGACATTAATTATATGCCAGGTAACTCAGCACTTAACAATAGTAACAGAAATGCTCTTAATCTGCCTGATTTTTCAATTCTAGACTTAAAAAGCTTAATGTTAATACATCCTTTCTTTTCACGATGCAGGCAATAGCCCGTCAAAAAAGTCTTTCTGCCTCTTGTTTGCTTATGTTTAAAAAAAAAAAAATCAAATATTCACTAGCTTAAAAAGTCCTCAGAAGAAAAAACAAGACTCATGATGATACCATTGTTCATACCAAAGGAGTTTGTACAATACATTTTTACACTAAGAATGTCATGAGCAAAGAAGTGTATCCAGACTCTCAAATTAACTGCATTCCTATTATATAATTTTGGTTGTTAAAATCAAGTCATTGTGAAACTTATAAATATGCTAGAATAGTATTTGTAACAGTAGATTATGTCTAAATGAATGGAACAAGACCTGCACCTGTAGTATCCAAACATGGCATGCACAGAACGAAATTTTAGTCTGCCTTTAAGCACAGATTTTTAATGGAAATCCTTTCTAATTGTTCCAGATAGTACAATCCTTTCCTTTTATTGCTATGGAAAAAGCTTCACAGAAAATCTAATGATGTTTTAATATTATGCTAGGAATTAATTTTCTTTCAAAAAATGTTTTGTAAACTACCTCTCAACTAGCTACACAGTAGGCATAACTGTGTATATTGTCCTACAGCATTCTTTTTGTAGTTAGCAGCACATTAGAATCTCAGATTTCCATGGTGATACAGACCTATACAGCAGACTGCCCCTTGCTCCTAGATGCCAACAGCTGAGCCATCTGTTCTGCATTTCCAATACCTGCTGTTATTTTTTTATGGTGTTGAAATATTAAGACAGAGAACTGAAGTTTCCCCAGAGTTTTTGGCTACCTGTAATCCCTTCAGTCTTTGGAGGACTTCTGGCAAGCTCCTTGCTGTGGACAATTGCTGCTTTCTGCTTGCACAAGTTTGTTGTAGGAGAGCACCAAGCATCCGCACAATTCCAGCAGAGGGAGATGGGAAATGTCATGCTGCAGCTACCCTATACCCAGTTCTCCATTTACCAGCTTCAGGGCATCTAGTAGTTATGAACAGCTTCATAATGATGGGTTTGATCTCCTTTTTTTAGAGAATACAGTGAAGTGTATTTCAAGAACCAGTAGTTCAAGGAGTTCTCACTTAGGGGAAGATTTATCTGGGGGAAAACTTCTGGTGCACAAACCAGTTTATCATTTTAACTGCAAAATTTAATATGGATTCCAAAGGAAGTATGGGAAGTGCCATAAATTATAGTTCAAGGACCTGTCCTGAAATTTGGCTCACTCTGAGCATGACAGATTTCTAAGTCTTTAGAAATCCCATTGGGATCTGCAGGTTGCTGGTTAGAAATGTATTATCATTCAAAAACACAATAAAAAATCCTAATAGAAATTCCTAAATTTTTCCTTTACTAGATGATGTGAGATATTGCCTGACAAAGTTAATTATTTCCATTGTCCTCTAAGAAGTGAGACATTAGTGGATAAAAGCAATGCTACAGATTAAATAAACCCATATTTTAATAGGGCAATTATCTTACATAAAAACAAAAATGAAAAGAAAGTCATAGAGCGATTGATATTTGTACTTATCAACTCATCGCATATAATGCCCAAGAACACCCATTTTATTGATTTCTTATCCCAGCCTTTACATATAAAAATCCTTTAGTACAAGTAGAATGGCTTACAATGCCTCTTTCCTCTTTTCTGTGTATTGTACTGCATCATTAGGCTCAGCAATGCTGTAGTTCACTCTTTCCTTCTTGGGATCCTCACAACAGATTAATCATTTATACAGATCCAGTTTTCAGTTTATCTTACTCTTCCTCTGTATCTTACTCTTCCTCTGGTGATGACATAATGCTTAAGTTTCAATTACAGAGTTTTCTCCATACAACAAGCTCTCCTCTAAGGTTTTCTCCTCCAACATAAGATAGCAAACTCCTTGGTGACCCACAATTAACACAATCTGCCTGCACCATTTTGCTTCATCTCCTGCTAGTTTCCAGCTTTCTGGCTGCCACATCCATATTCTTCAGGTTCAGGACACTGCTTCTTCAATTCCCCAGGACATTCTGGTCCTGCCTAGTAATTGTGCTTGCAGTAGAGACAAGTGAGAAAAAAGACTGCAAAGTAAAAAGTGAGCACTGTGAAATACAAATAATGACTGCTACTTAAACTATGGTTTGAAGTAGAGCTTTGATCAATGACAACGTTTACCAAAGTGAGCACTAAGCTGATGAAATTTGAAATCAATAAACAGGAACACAATTGGATTCTGGAAATTGCTATGAATTTCCCTTCTGAACAAAGTCATACCCCAAACTCAACAGCTAAAAGCATTTGTTCAGACATTTCCAACAGGTGACAAATACACAACTAACCTTATAATCACAAACCTTTATATCAAATAAATATGAGAGACCGTGTAGAAAAAAACCACACAAGACTGGGAAGATATGCAATATTGCAGTATAAATAAAGCTGTGTAAATAAGGTTTCATCAAAAGCAGGATTAGGACTATGGCTAATTAGTGTTTTCTTTAAGAAACTTAGGGTGTAAAGCTTCTCACAAACGAAATATATGGGCAACTGCAAATAAAAACAAATGAAAAACAAGCAGTCTGTGAAGATTACAAACAATGTGTTACAACAGTCTGCAATTTGGTAAATCTAGTGAGGATGTACATAAATATAAATGTGTTCTAATTAAAGCAGCAAGGCTACAGTGAATTGATGATGTTTTACTAGCTTAAACAGAAGAAGATAGTCACTCAGCCAGGAGTCCCCTCCAAAGACTGCCTGAGCATTTTATTCCTGAGCAGTGAAATACCAGCAGCAACTGCATTCAACAGAACAATCAGAAAAGTGATGGTGCAGTTCTAGCCTTGTGTTCCCACATCTAGAAACCAAATTAAGGGGAAATAAGAATAAAATACTGTATTAGGTTTGGCTGAGATGGAATTAATGTCCCCATAGCAGTCCTCAGAAGTGCTGTGCCTTGGGTTGAAGATAACATGCGGTATTGTGACTGTTGTTGGGCAGTGCTGGCACAGCGCCAAGGGGATGGGGTAGACAAGGTCTTGGGAGGGGACACAACCAGGACAGCTGACCCAAACTGACCAAAGAGCTATTCCATACCGTATGACGTCAGATCAGTTATATAAGGGGATGGAAAGGGGGGCATCTGCGGGAAGATGTCTGTTCCCCAAACAACCATCATGTGTTTCGGAGCCCTGCTTCCCAAGAGAGGGCTGGACATCACCTGTTATGGGAAGTAGAGACTAAACTTAATCTTGCTTTACTTTGCTTCATGCGTGCAGCCTTGCCTTTCTTTATTTGCCTATTAAACTGTCTTTAGTGAAACCCACGGGCAGCTTTCATCTTGTTCTCTTTCCTCTTGTGTCGTGGGAGGTGTGGGGTGAGGACATGATAGAGAACCTTGGTGGGCATCTGGTGCTCAGCCAAGGTTGATCCACCACAGGTATTTACTGCAGCTCAATTTTCCATTGTGGATTGAGCTGCCTGGATACTCCCTCACAGTACAGTTCCCCATCAGAGAATGCTGCTTCTACAGAATTGGAACATTTTTCAGGAGAACATTGGTTTCATCTAAAGGTCCAGTGAATAATCACTGGAATATTTACTTTTCACAACAGCAGAGTCTGTTCAAAATGAAATAATGTCAGAACATAATACTGTTGCCTTTATCAGAGGTAAATATTTGACATCAAAGAAATGGAACATGTTGGTAGGGTCAAAAACTGGATTTGGTGCACTTTATTTCATACTGGAATTCAGAAACTTTCCATTCTTACTGAAGTAAATGCCAAGTTTGAAATATGGAACAGTAATAAAAGCAGGCAATACATTGCAAATTTTCTGAACAAAGACGTGTTTGTCACAGAGCAGGGATGTGATAAGCATCTTCTAGAAGTTCTTGTGCAATAGTTCTTGCAAACTATGATGACAAAGGTGTTGTCAGAAAAGAACTGAATTATCCCACTGAGGACAGGAAACCATTGGGAGGAGAGTGAGAAATTAAGTTACCTGAAGTTGTGCCAGTGCTGATACTAAGCCCTCACCATGCCTACCTGGTTGTATCAAGAAAACTAAGGGAGAAGCAGTAGAATTTCCTCCAGGCTAATAGGAAGTTGACTGAGATTGGAAATGTGTCAATACCAAGGCGCAAATGATCTGCTCTGCGCTTCTAAGGAAGAGAACAGTTCAGGCACAGTTATCTGTCCCTTCCAAAGGAGAAGATAAATTATACAAATAACGTGCTGGAAACTCTGGAAAAACAATACACCTGACTTAATGGTGTTCTATGTTGATTTTTTTCTCTACTAACAGCGTTTATCCATCTCTTCTGTGATGAGTTTAAAGAAAGCCACATAGAAGAGAACTGGAGACTAAAATGTCCTATGAAAGACAAAGACAAGGAAACAAATTTGAATAGAAAGCTGCAGATAATGCGTTTAGAAAGTAATGACGGATTCATAAGCAAGACAACAGTGGATGTTGTAAGGAATGAATATAAATGAACCCTCATTTTCATCCTTCCACTGCTTTTTTGTCTCTGAACTATTAAGACACAGATTGTAAACGTGTAGAAGGGAGAAAGAATGTAGTAGATGACATCTTATATACACACTATAACAGGAAACAGGTAAATAACTTTCTGATATCTCTTGAATCATTGTCATAAGACAATGCAGTGATAAATGGGTGATTAGCTCAGAGGAAAAAAGTCTTATCAGAGACAATGGGAAGCAGAAAAACAGATGCAAGAGGAATAGGGGAATGGAAAGCAGAGAGACATGAGGTCAATACAGAAAATAATGTCAGAAGGGTCTTTTCCTGATGAAGGGATAGGCTTTTCAAAGTTACACTGGAGGAGAAAAGCTCTAGTTAATAAACTACTTGTAGCTTATATCCTTTAATATACAACTCACAAAAAAGGCCTTTGGTGCTGGGACAAAGAAATATTGATAATATGCAAAGAAGTATTAATAAAAAATTAATTCATAAAAATCCCATTAATTGACTGTACTAACATATGAGGGCAATGTGCATAGGTGTAGTATAAATAACAACATAATCATAATATTTATAAAACTTGAATATTTTCAATGAAATATGATATTTCAATCTGTCCAAAGATGTGTTCTTTTTTCTTGTGAGCTCACTGTAGATATTGTAGTGCTGAGTAATCTATAAATCAGTTGTGATTGGGAAAATATCATTGAAAAGATAATTCATGATTGAACCATGTTTTCTATAGCTCACAAAAACAGACAGGTCCAGTTTACAGACAGGTTCTGCACATAAAATTTGTGTGTTTCCAGTCATTTACTGAGTTTCTTCAACCAAGAAGTCTAAGTTTCTTTTTCCTCCCTGGACACTACATCCTATGGGGAAGACATACATTGTATTTTTGTTTCTGGTGATTTTGTCTGGGCTCCTTCTGTCTGATCATCTTGATCCTGGCTGTGGTTGCTATACCCTACAATGAACAGAATCAAGCAACCATGGAAGAAGCACAGAAACAAAACTAGCTCTCCAGAAAGCAACTGAGGTAAACAGGCTCTGCCTCTTGGGGGGCTAATTGCCAATAGAAACCAGCTGTCTTTACTCAACTGAAGAAAATCCACACCATCTCATAAAATAAAAGAAAAACCTGGGGCCACCAATAGGCAAAATAAAAACAAAGAAGAGGACAAAAAACACCTTCCATGGTCCATTTATGTCACATTCCTTTCTTCTCATAGCATAACATTTCTTTCTGCAAGTAAAAGACAAAGAATATCCTGCCCCAAACCAGGAGGACAGAGGGATAGCAACAATTTAAGGTTATTAAAAAACATCCCCAAAATGAAATGGCAGAAGCTTTGTCTCCTACAATTTTTTAAATAAAAAACAGTAACAGAACAACAGTAAGTCATAGTAGCAGTCCTACACTACCTAAGAAAGTCATAATTAAGGATAAATATTTCCTAGCATAGTTAGTGTATCTATGGTTTGGGGTTTTGTATGTGTGACAAAAAGTAATGCAAAATGCAAAATATTTAACTCTGAATAGAAGTTGTTTTCAAGACAACAGTAGATCAGTCAAACTTGAGTGATATTAACTTAGTGCAATGTTAAAATTTACAAGATATTTTAATCTGAGAACCCTTGCCTGCATTGCACTGGAGTGGCTAAATCACTGACTACAGACAGTGTGAGTCTGGTTTAGACCAAATAATCTTAATTAACTCCACCTGAAAATCTACTATCTATGTCCAAGAGCTATCCACTATGTTTCCGCAAAACACGTGTAAAGCTTTAGTAAAGATGAAAAGCTGGTCATACAGTTGTACGGCTCTGCAGTTTGCCGTCAGTAGTGTCTGAAGGTCTGTGCCCTTGCTCTGAAATCTTTAGTGCTTTTCAGATTATTTGGGGTCATAGTGTCTCTGGTGCTGAGTTTGAAAGCAGCCCCTGTCTTCAGGCTGTGATCATATGAGTGACTCCAATCATGAATTTGGCTAAGCCCCAGGGACAGCCCTAAAGAATTTTTCAGAGCAGGGTGCTTTGCAGCTCCATAATTGCTGCTGCTGAGGAAACTGGGAGCAGTGGAAGCTGTGCTTCTTTGCAGAAGACAGCTTCTGATGTCATTTAGGGTGTCTCCAGAGGTTCAAGCAGCTGCCAAGGGACAGGATCAGAGCAGGGGATAATTCCAGATATGCAGCTGCTGCTTGAGTCCCTAGGCACAGCCCAAACTGAACAGGCTACCCAGTTAGGAAGATGCAAGTGGTTGCAGATTTGCTCTTCTGAAAATTGAAAAGTTCGCATGATAGGCTCCTAAAACTCTACTTACCTCTCAGTAAGTTGCAGCCAAGACAGCCTCCTAAAAACAAGTTGCTCATTCCCCTGAGTACATAGAGGCCTGTCACATGGAGACCTCTTCATCTATCCTACCCTTCTAAGGCTCCCTCAGCAGCCAGGGGAAATCTAGCCAAGGTGATCAAAAGGAAACAAGACATACTTGTCTTAAAAGTGAACAAGTAAAATAGATCAGCGTGCAAGAAAATTTTTTTTTCCTCTCTTTTTTTTTTTTTCTT
>VWZO01008135.1:31227-48697 GCA_013396975.1 Bucco capensis | reverse complement strand
TTTTTTTTTAATCCTCTCACTATGATACAGCCTCCACTTTTTTTCCCCAGGCTCCACTTTTTTTCCTCAGCTCTGTATCTTTTACCCTGGCCTCTACTTTTTCCTCCCAGCCTCTACTTCTTTTCCCCTGGCCTCCCACACTTTTTTGACTAGCACCACTTTTAAGCCTCCCACCCCTTTTCAGCCTCAACTTATTTCATTGGTGTCCCCTCACTTTTCAGCTTCTACCCCATTTCAGCCTCCCAGCCCTCTTTGGCCTCCCAGCCCTTTTTGGTCTCCACTTTTTTCACTGGCCTCCTACCCTTTATCAGCTTCTACTTTTGTCACCAGCTTTCCCCTCTCCACCCTTCAAGCCTCCCTCCTCTGTGGAACACCAGACACCCCAACTGCTGGGAATGCCAAATAATGGATGTCAGTTCTATGGAGCACTGGCAGCTTTCAGGGACAGTAGTGGGCAGGAGCTCCATTTGTAGCTCCATATGGCACTGTAACCCATGTGCTATCTTGGGAAGAAAGACTTGATTCCAAATATACTTCAGTTTTAGAGGGTGGAGAAAGTTCATGGTCACTGTGACTCTAGGTCAAAATTGCTCCAGAAGCAATTAGAGAGCTGCTTCTGGAGGGATAAGAGCACCTTGGAATTGTTCCTGGAGGGTTTCTCATGAGTCCAAGCCACAGCACATGGATACAGGCACCACAGCAGTGGGCCAAGGACAGGAGATCTGTAGCTTTAAGGATGTGGCTTAACTTGGCTCAGATGAACTTCAGATTTCTTTGATGAAGCTCAAATTAAACATGCATACGCACCAGGACATGACACTTCAGTAACAAAACCACAGTGTGGGAAACAGCAGAGGAAGAAGCTAGGAGTAGCAAATGATGTGCAAGGCAAGCAGGCCAGCTGCCATTTATTCTGCATCTGCTTCAGACATTTTAAATTGTCTTCATTCCTCACAAAGTTTTTGTAATGCCTGTCGCATGAGCATGTTTTAAATGCCAAATTTAGCTGCAATGAGCATTGCTTAGCAGCCTCATAAACACTCCCCCTGCCTATTGTGAAGTGGCAAATAAAAGAATTAATAATCTAAGATATTTATGGTGCAACATTTCACAATGCCTAGTCAGCCTAGCTATATATTAAGAGCTCTTTTGTTTTGTTTTGTGGCACATGATGGCTGGTTAATAGCAGAAGGGAGGCACTCAAGCCTCTTGCTCTTTACAAAAATTAGAACTTTAAATGAAGGCTGAGATAGATGGGAATGGGATTTCCTCACCTCATCTCACTCCTGGTGCCTACAAGGCAGATACCAACAACTCATCAGTAGCTCCTTTACATTCAGTGGAAAGAAACAGGCAGCTCAGGGAGCCACCAAACAAAGATAATGGCTTTAAATGTGGCAAAATATTCCTAGAGAGTCTAGAGCTCTACAGAGTAGATGTCCACATGTATTTGTGTGGGCAGGGCTGGCACTGCTACACCTCAGAGCATGGAGTGGTGAATTTGAGAGTCAGTGGTATGAACAGGCCACAGCAAAGGTACATAGTCAAAACAGATCAAGAAGACAAGCAAGTCCCTGTACATTTTTGCATGATCATGGAGAGCTGGGTCTCTATTCATAGAACAACCTGGCCTGGAAACCTGCCCAACCTCAATGACCTTTCTTCACTCACCTGAAATGACAGAGGCTCATCTTTCTCCTTTGTCCCTTGGCCACCATGCAAGTCAACATTGTAATCTGAGAGGAGTTGGGTACTGCAGCCTCTGCAATTATGAGCCTGGCAGGGCCAGGAGGAGTGGGCTGACTTTCATTCTGCAAGAGACACAACACTGCAGATGGCAATTTGCTACTCATCAGCCCTGTGACTGCGAGAAGGGCATGTGCCAGGCTGAAGAGATGTTCTCTCCACACAGTGCATCTGCCACTGGGGACACAGATGCTTCTTATCTGTCCCTGGCAAACAGAGGCATTGTTTTTCTCTTGGCATGCACCCTTCCTTTCAGGACAGGTCTCCACAGAAATACCTACCCACAGACAGAAAACAGCAGAACATGACAAGGGTCTTCATTATCAAAGAGCAGCTCAGGAACTAATGGAGATGACTATAGGAATGATGACAAAAATACAATGGATGGCCCCTGTTTGCTACTTGATGTCAGTATTTCAAAGCAAGGGAGAAGATGAAGAACTGGTACTTCCCTTGACACAGACACATGTTTGCTATTGGGATCCTGAATGGTAGTTCACCCAGACCTCCTTCCCAAGCAACTCCTGAGCAGTGGGACAGGGAAATGAGCTGCTGTTGGAAAAAGGAACCTTCTTCATGGCAAGTCTTTGGAACTCATGGTGCTTTTCAGAGCAACTGTTAGAGTCTTCAGGGCTCACAAGTAGAGAAATTCTCCTCTGCTGAGTCTTAATATCCTAGCAAACTTTCTTGCTCTCACTTCTATACACTGGTGAGGGTATTTCAAACATCACTACAGCTAACATCACTATAGTCCATCACTCTAGCTCCTAGATAAATTACAGCTTGTTATTTCTTGCTGGTGTGGAGATGATCCAACACACTGTATCTGGAGAGAAAGAGGAAAGCTTTCCTTAATAATCTGTGTAGTGCATATAGCTGCAAGGCTTTTCCCAACCTGAAAAATGGTTTTTGAGATTAGATCAGCTAGATCTAGAAAAACTAGAAGGACAGAGGTCTCCAACAGTGCAAAAGGCTGATGCTGAAGCTTGGCCAGGTGTAACAGGGTCAGCAGTCCCAGGGAGGATCAAAGTGTTAGACAGACTAAGAAGGTAGCCAGGCAATTACTCATTTAGTAGGCACTTTTTATTGCTTTTGTGAAGCATGATTCATCTCTTAGTATGTTCAGGGACAGTCAATCCTCTGGCTGTCCAAATGAATCACTACACACTCCCCCATCTCTGCTCCTGTGAGGCCAAGACCCTGCACAGCCAAAACAAACCCTTGGAGGAAGCAGGTCTGAAAGTCAGCAACTGCTCACATGAAAAAAAACCTCAGCCACAAGCAAGAACTCACATATTTTAAAGGGATATAAAGCCTCTTTGTCACAGAATGGATGTTCCAAATATGAGTATATTCATTGAGACAGCTTGCACCTACAAAGAGCATGGCATTGATTGCTCAAGAGAGAAACACAAGCCCTGAAAAGTTTTCTGGTTTTATTTTCTAATAGTGACCTCAGGAAATTTAGCAAGTGTGGAAGAAGAGAGACAGGACCTGCAAGGCTGTCCTGCATGGGCAAGGTCTCAGAGCTGTACCATCTTCTTTTCTTATCCAGTATATGCTATCCATATGATGCTAGTATCCAGAAAGAGATGTCCAGAAGGAGTTGGCACACTGCTGCCCTGCCTGCAAGGAGGATGTCTATAAACTTACCAAAAAAATCTCTTGACTGTGGCAGTGGAATGAGCTAAGTATATAAGAAACACAGTATTTCTCCTGAACTGCACCAAGTTAATGACATTTCCCTCTCCCTTTGCACCTCTGTAAATCACAGCATGACTGTGGAACTCAACGATGCTACACTGATGTAAAACCACTCTTGGGAGGGAACCAGTCACCGTAAATCATTCCTTTCTCCTTCCTTGTACATAATCTGGTGCCAAGCTCTGCCAAAACCAAGGAGAAAACATTTCTGAGATTTTTCTGAAGGCAATAGTCTGTCTAAGCACAACTTTGAATGTCTGCCATTAAAGTTTTCTTCATCTCATTAAAATGACTTGCAAACCCATCTGCTAGCTAATAAAGACTTTTTAAAGCTTTAATATTGTATTTTATAATGAAATATACTAAGGGGGAAACAGGACATGTATTTAGAAAGACAGAACAGCAACTATCTGCTGTTCTTTCATGGAAAACCAATGATGTTTGCTCCCATGACTAATTAAAGAGACTGAAGACTTCAGCCCTTTGAACATTTCTTGTACAAATACCATAATTCCTAAATGGATCTACATTTTTTTTCCAGACTGTTCCCAGACACTGCAGCATTGCTGATATCACTCTGTCTTCAAGTTAAAAAAGGCAGATTTCACTTTCATGTCTGACTTCATTCCATTTTGTTAGCTTTTTACACCTCAAATATTTATTACAGACTGTAGGAATTCCAGTGCTTCTTCTAGAGACATTTTCTCTTTATACTGGTAGACAAGGTAGGACTTCTACCCAAACATAAGGGTGACTCTCTGGTACTGGACTGAGTGACACCAAGCACCAGTGGCTGCATCAGCCAAGGATGCAGCCCAAAGTTTTGATGAGCTGCCATGCAAAAGCAAAACCCACTCCTGTGCTTAAGCTCTCCTCTGTCAGGAGAACAGCAAGTTAGGCATCACGCCCATGTAAGCAGTTACTGGTGAAGAATAAGGGATGTCATAGTGAGCCATTTGAGATAGTTTCACCACCTCCCCTTTGCAGAAGTAGGAAACACAGAGCCTTTCTTGGAGGTGAAACAAGAAGGAATTTCAATTCACAGCTTACCAGACCAGGTGGAATGTGGAACATCCTTGGCTCCAGCACCTGGATGAACTGATGCTTTCATGCTTCAAGTTTCACCACAATTCTCATTTTGTGCTGCTTCCTCCCTTTTTGTATCATTCAAGCCATCCTTCACCCAAATCAACCTAAGACTGACCCAAGAATTTAACAATAGCTAAGGTTGGCTGGGAAAGCAGGCTTGAAATGACACTGGAAGAGCCACAGCCTTCCTCCCAAACTTCAGATAAGACCTGTAATAGCTGTGTCCTCTTCCTGCCTCCTTCTGATCTTCACTTGGGGTGTCATAGATGGCTTCAACTGCTTATCTTCTCCTAAGCATCGTGTATGTTGTACTAGTCAAGGTGGATTAATAGATGGGACTGATCCATGGGCTGAACCCAAACTATCTCTCTGCACAGTGGTATTAGTACACCTGCTTTTCCCCACTCACATGTGAGTGACTAGGACAAACAATTGCGTACGTAAGTGGTGTGCTATCACCTCTCATCTGAGCTGTAACCCCTTTCACACTGGTATTACACCCACAAGCAGTGACAATAACTGAAGTCTATGCTGGGCAGCTTTACAAGGGTTGACACTACCCCTGTTGATAGAGACCTACTGTGTACCAAGTGGCCAGAGGAGATCAGAAAGTCTACACTTGTGTGTGCCAAGAATACTGGCCAAAAGTGCTTTAGATGGCATTTTATTAATGCAGTGCAGCCAGCTCCTCTGAACCAACATAAAATATACAGGGACAATCAACAGGATGAAAGATCCTTAATCTTACCACTGGCAGCAAAATCCACTCAGACTTTTCCTCATGGTGCCTGATGATCCAGAAAGAAAACACGATGATTCACATCACACTGATTTGCTGTTTGAGAGCTCAGAGCTTATGATAGTTCCTATTGATTTAATGCAGCATGCTGTAGTATCAAACAATTTCCCAGCAGCCTTGTGTAAGAGTTTGCTTGAAAACAGAGACTAGAGTTTTGAAACCATTTCCTTTAGCTGTATTTTACCCTGTGTCAGCCCATGAATCTTACTTGAACTGTGCCAGTAAGTATGTGTAGACTCTCCTTTAGTGAGATCTCAGAGCACGGGCAGGAATGAAATGAGATACAAAGATTTAGCCTCTCCCATCTCCCCAGAGATGCTGCTGCTCTGAAGAACTGTTCCTCAATTACAACAGATCCATGCCAGAGTAGTCTACAACCACCTGGAGAAAGTTTTGACAGCCACAACCATGCCCATGCAGAGCTGAAGAGGGATGTGCTATGTGCCACACACTACAGCTGCATCACCGCTGAAGTTCCCTTTTCTCATTTATTTTGAAATCAGCAGAATAGGTAACTCCACTTTCCTGGTTAATTAGGCAAGGCAGCAAGTTGTGCTTGACAAACAGAGTAAGAAATGGCTTTGGGCAACGTATCACAAACTGTTGTCACCCCAGAGGACTTTCTCCCTTCCTTCATTACTGCTAACACCTCTAGAGACTGCTGCTAATGACACAGATCCTCAACTGATGTAAAAGAGCAAAGCTCTTATATTGCCTGATGAGAAACTGCAGGAACTGTACCAGTTTACACCAACTGTGAATGTCTGTCATTGTATTTTCACATCACCCTGCTATTAGTTGCATTTTTAGGAACTTCCTATTTCCCACTGCCAACAGACATCTGCTCAGGGCACAGACCACACTCTTCACATGAGAATTGTACTCCAAAATCTTTGCTCTGAAATAGGTTTTTTTTTTCCCCCAAAAGTATAGAACAAGGATCAGGGTTGGCATCTCTGCAGTAATGCCAGCCTTAGAAGACTCATCCAAAAGGACAGGAGTCAGAGAATGGTTGGCAGCTACAGTACCTCCTAAGCAGCTCAAGGATGGATGGGTGCACCATGAGTGCTCCTGTTCTGCAGCAAGCCTGTATGTAAAGCTTGAGCTGTGCAATCTGCCGTTTTGCCTATTTTTTGGTCATAGTTATAAAATGGCAGAGTTGAAAAATGAGTATGTAGTTTTTCTTTTCCAAAAAAATTATCAGTTCCTTCTTTAGGAATGAGCNATCCACCAGCTGGGGAATGTTGCTGTCCATTAACCAGCACAGGGGCAAGCTGACACTCAGAGCTGAGTTGGAAATGACATCTTGACCTGACAAAAGCAGAGGCATGTTAGAAATAGTGCTACGGCCAAAGATTTCAACCTTTAATGCAGCTGTAAGATCAGATGGGTTCCCAGAGATGTGAATATTATCCTTGGTCATTCCTATGCTCACTGCCTGCTGTGCAGCCCAGCACACATCACTCAAAAGAAATATTCCCTCATCTTTCTGATTTTCTTATTGCAGCTTGTTTTTCTCCTTAATATCAAACTACAGCCCTCAAAAACCACTCTGAATAATTAATCTCCTTTGTTTTTACTCAAGGAAAACAGACACCTCACCATCTCCTCTTCCTTACTGGACTAGGTGTCCAAGCTCTTTCAATATCCTCCATGGCCTGCCCAGTCTAAAAATGACAAAGATGGTGCAGGAAATACCACGAAACAAGAGTCACTTGTAATTCTTCTGCAGAAAATGGACAACATTGTCTCATCTTCACTGCTGCCAAGATGCAACTTTTGCTCCTCTTAGTCTCCATATAAATACCTTTTGCCTTTCCCACAGAAGAGCACTGAAGAAAAATTAGCTGGTAAAGAGAGCGTTGGTGCTATTTCTTTTCTTTAATTTGTGTATTCTTTGGCTTTTGAAGAACTAAGAAATTGTACTAAGAGCAGTAAGAAAGCATTCTTGCTGCATTCTTGCAATAGAAACAGATAATACAATGTCATCATGGTCTTCAGTACGATGCCACTTACTGCCAACCCACACAATACCAAATGTTGGGTTCATACTAAAATTCATACCATCCTGTGCTCCTAGAGTTGCATGACAAGACAGGAATTTCACTTTGCATTTTTATGAAATGTATGTGCCTCCCTTATTTCCATGAAAATAAACAACAGTCCCTTAAGAAAAAAAAACAACAATTATGATGAAGGAACTCACAAAGCAAATTTGTTATGCTGCAAGTCATGAATTTTCACCCAGCCTCATTTCTTGTGTTCTTAATCCCCTTCACTAAACAACCACCACTCACCAAAACCACTGCCAGGCAGGCATATAGAAATATTGAATAATATGCTGTAACTCTTCTTACATGTGATGGGAGTAGAAAATGACAACAGCCTCTTCTGTGCTGCAAAACATGAACCTAAGAACAAGATTTACTGGTGACAAAGCAAGCTAATACAAAGCTTTGGAAAATTTCAGCTTTATTAACATGATTTCACTTCTCAGACCCTTAAAGGAGGCACATTTGATGAACACAGCTGGGGGACAGAATGGATTTGGCTATCAAAGCCCAGTGTGGTAGGGAAAAGAAAAAATTACAGAACAATGCCAATAACTGTACAGCTTGGGAAGAGCATAAAATATGAGGCCAAGGTGGCCAATACTTTTTAACAGCTTAGACATTATGGGTGAGAGAACATCAGTGATGGACATCACTGGAGAAGTTCCCAAATGCTTGTGGAAAGGGCTAGAACAGCTGAAAAGAAACTAAGATAAAAGTACCTTGATATCAATGTCATAGAATCGTAGAACAGTTACAGCTGGAAGAGACCTTGAAGATCATCAAGTCCAGCCTTTGTCCTAGCCCTATCGGCCTGCTAGATGATGCCCCCCAATACAACATCTACCTGTCTCTTAAACACCTCCAGGGACGGTGACTCAAGCACCTCCCTGGGCAGCCTGTTCCAATGGCTCACAACCCTTTCAGCAAAGAAATTCCTCCTAATATCTAACCTGAACCTCCCCTGGTGCAATTTGCATCCATTTCCCCTCGTTCTATCACTCTCCACTAGGGAGAACAGACCAGTCCCTGCCTCTCTACAACCTCCCTTCAGGTAGTTATAGAGAGCCATGAGGTCCCTGGGAAGCTGATGTGAGCAGAAGTGCACCTACATGAGAGTATGGGAACCCAGGAAGGAAAGACATTTACTGCATTATCAAGACTACTGTTGATTGTCCATCTCACTACATGCTAAAACTTTTCATCAGGCACTCTGGAGGGTTCAGTGGTAGCTCCACTTCCAGAAAAAACCAAAAAGAGCAAATGCCCATGTGCACCAACAGTAGATGTGGATTTGGGGCTCCAAACTTTGGTGACAAGATGCTGACAAAATAGCATGATTTTTAAACTCAGTACACACCTTATTTACCAAGATACAACTTCCAGAAACGAGTGCTGGAACAATTCCACTAAACACACACACTATATATTGTTCCCAGAGTCACTTAATGATATAGCTTAGTGGAAAAACCTCGTTAATGTTATCCAGTTTACAGAAAGTATCTACATTTATCAGTGGAACAGTATCTTGTAAAAAACACTTGCCTGATTAGATGTGTCTTCCCTTTTAGAGATGGAAAAAAGCTCTGAATCACAAATTTTAGCCACTAGCAACCAATCATGCAGCAATCAAACATGAGCATTCATAAGAATGAAGACAGAAGAATTAGAAATTAGCAGGACGGCATCATAAAAGATGAGTTATGCAAGGGTTTTACTTTTTATTTACAGCAAATATATTACAGTAAAAAAGCTTAACATTGCTCAAATTGTGGTTGTGTAAGGATGATACATATGCTTCCATCAAACAGGTTTAATTTCCTTGGCACTAACTGAACCAACTGCAAGGATTCAACACAAAACCAAGAAACAGAACATTTATTAGGAAAACTCTACATTAGCTGTACACATCTGAGTTTTAATGCAATCCAAGGAATACAAACAAGCAATCAAGATGGCAAGAACTTTTTCAATGAACACATTTAACCCTCAATACAGGACTGTCTAGCACCCTTTAGAAGTTGCTGTACTGAACAGTGATTCTTTAAAAGAATGTCACAGATTAAGACACTGAAAATGCACTCACCACAGTGAAGGATCCCATCATTTTCCCAATTTCTTTCATTTTTTACTCCCACAGCACAAGAGTGTTAAAAGGCTGCATGGCAGACAAGCTGGATGCAACAGCTGGAGGGCTTTGCTGTCAAGCAAAGTGACTTGAAGCAAGAGACATGCTTTATGCAACAAAACCGATGATACGCAGCTTATGTGGGTTCAAATAAGAAGATCTCAGAACAAGAAATGTTGAAGCATTATAGGCTCTCTTCAGTATAATCAGAATCCTGAGAAAAGCAGGGTCCAAATTACTCCAAATGAGTTCAGGCTCACTTACATACAACAAAATCATCCAGATACATCAACAGTAGTAAACAGAGTTAATGCAGTGTTAATCTTTTTACATTTTAATGACTAGTTATAAAAAAAGAAACTAGCATGTTCTAATCTGTTTACATTTCCTGAGCTTAGTTAAATCAAGAAGGAATGAACACTATAAAAATCCTAGTAAGTCACCAATAAGTTAACAATGTACATGACCACTATAGCTTAAGAAGCCTTACAGTGCTCAGAGTGAAGTCTGCCTATCTCACACCATGGCATTTCCTTTAGGATTTCTGTAGAGAAACCATGCCATTAACTTCACCAGCAATGCTGAGATGCTATGGAATTGTAGATTATATATTTTTCTCTGCTCTCCAAGTGCCCTTCTAGCAGACTATGCAATAGCCCTTCTTAATCAAATCATATGAGAGCATTCAAAAACTGCAATTCTCTTCCAGTGCAGGAAACAATGTTCTCAGAAATGCAATGTGCTACTGAAATTCAAATCTAGCAGCAGCAGTTATTTGGGTAGCCTCTCAGCTCCTGCACATAACATCACTACACTGGCAGCAGGTTTAGTCTCATTTGGGGGAACAAATCAACAAAAATTTACACAGAGGACTTGAGGAAAGACCCTTAGCAATAAAGAAATCATCTTAGCGGTTTCTTTAAGAGCCAACATCTTGCATCTGAGAAAAGCACTCGACCTACATGAGTCATACACATGTTTATTTATGCATGTTTATTTCCTGCATAGAGAATAATGTGTACCTTGGAATAAAACCCAAGATTTGAGAATAGACAGAGAGAATGGGTATCTGTAATAGTGCTATTGGCAGATTAATTCAAACTCAAATGCTCATAATTCAGCTGTCTCTGACTTGCAGAGCATGAACTTTGATAAAACTAACTACTTTTTAAAAAATTGCCTGATCATAGTATGATTTTTAATTTATGGTATAGATAAAAGAGAGGTAGAAAGGTTTATCCCCTCAATATAATTTTCTGTGCAGTATTTATAAAGTATCAGAAAGAATCCATAAACTTTTTGTGAAAATGCCATCTTAATAAGAATTATATGGAATTCCTTCTTTCCAGTGAAACTAAGTAACTGGAATCTGGTTCAGAAAAGCTCTTCTTCCGCTTAGCCTCACTACATCATTTTTGTTACCAAGCTCTGCTTTTAAGACATCATTGTAGAAATACTCCTATAGAGAGCTCAAAAATATCTAGCAGATACAACCAATCCAAACAAACTACGTTTATCAGCCAAATAATATCAATCTGCTCCTACAATAAAGCACTCGCTCTGCTTACATGATCCCTCTCACGCATACTACTGAGAAGGCCAGAAGGCTATATGGCACTTCCCTTTGTTGATGACCACCAGTAGGAGCATCATCATCACTCCAGCTGGCAATAGCTAGAGAGCTTCCCAAGGCAACTTCTTTTCTTGCCACAATCCACCCTCTGCAGCGAAAGGATGGATGGTGCTCTAGTGACAAGTGCTCCTCAAAAAGGGTAGGAAGGATGAGCCGACCAGAAGAGACAGCTTAACAGAAACCACGTTGGTAAAACAAACATCCATCTTTAGACAAGTCTGCAGCACTACGTCTTTCATGATTGTCACGAGACAAGGGAGACAGATGAAAACATCTTGGGTCCTGCAGCTGCACTCATCAAGAGCATGACCCCAATTGTATTGCATTTCCCAATGAGCCAAGAGACTCAGACCCAGAAGTGCCAAGGAAAGGCAGGGCAGAGACAACAGGGTGGGATCTGGCAATAGGGGCTCCATCCCTGACTCTGCTCTCACAGCACTGCAAGAGCTGATGTCTCTGGAAGAGAAGAACTTGCCTGTTGACATTTTGAGGCACTCAGGGCTGGAGCTCCAGCATTATTCACATGGCAGAAACTGTTCAAGGGTGGGATTTGAGCCATGAAAGTCAGACTGCTGCATAGTGACCTTTAATTTACCCACAGAAAGTCAAATAAATTACATTCAATTAAATTCAGCCAAAGCAGATGCTAGCTTATGTATTAAAAAGCTCAGCTTTCTCTTTCTTTCAACTGGTTTCAGAGACAGGCAGCTCTTGGGAGCAGACCTTTACCCTAATTCAGCTGGACAAGAGTAGTTCCATATAGATGGCCAGAGTGACTCTCCTGCAGCAATACCAGCCACAACAAGATCTAGGTGTCTGTAGGGATGGCCAGCAAAGGCACACAAGCACAGCAGCATCGCCTACTTGCTCTCTTGCTCTCTACATTTCTTGCTTCACACAGGTCTTCTCCCTCTTCTACAGAACTACACCAGACTCACAGTGGAAGACAATTCTTCTTTGCTGCCAACTATATTGCCTTCTATTGTCATATCTTTTAGGAAATCTATGAATTGATTAATATAAAAGAGTATTTACTTCATTTGAGAGAAACCAATACTGCCCTGCAAATATATAACTTGTCATTAATCTTTGATAGGTTTGGGTAAGGAAGCTCATATACAACAGTCACGTTTACAATACAGGTTGGAAAAGTTTTATTTTGGCTGTAGCATTATTGAGACAACTAATGCTACTGTACTCAAATAATCAACAGGCATGCTTTTGCTTTTTACCTGTCCTCCAGTCTGCTCCCTTTCAACAACATGCCTAAAAGCAGAGTCACATAAATAAGAGATGTGTTGCTTTCAGCCACACATACTTTATACACAGTCTATTTTGTTTCTTTTCTCTTGTTCTCTGGAAACATTACTCATTAATTTCATCCTCAAACTATGAACCACCATAATAAAAAAGAAAAATTCAAGTACAAACCCAAACTTTATTGCTGGGTTATGGGTCAATGTAAACTGACCACAGTCAATGCCAACCTAAAATTAGCTTTACAAAAGTAACGCTTGTTTGATTAAATTTGCTGACCAGAGACAGCTTCTTTCACTGTTCATACTGTTTGAAGGCTGAAGATTTGCTGTGAGCAAGACACAGTCCATGCCCTTTGGAAGTAAATGTAACTAATAGCCATCATCATCATCCATATCACAGCCGTAATCTGAAACATACAAAGACAAAGCCATATAAAAATGCAAATATTCCAGGCAGATTAAAGACACAACAAAAGTATTACTGCTTTCAGGTTGTTTTCCTGCCATGTAGCTAGATGATTAGTTTTGCCTTAAAGAAGCATTTAAAAAAAAATCATATATTTTCTTAAGGCTAAATAAAAAGTTCTTGCATGTATCTTCCTCAGAGAAATAAAATTACTTGGTTTTAGCATGTTTGTGTAAATCTCACTTGTCACTGGACCCTCATTTAGGAATACTTGGTTTAATTTAGAGGTTAAGGTGATCAAGCCTGATTGTCACAAGTAATTTGGACCACAGTGGCTGATAAGCAGCAGCATACATTTACAAGTAGGCACAGTTCTCACTAGACATAGCCACCAAGAAAAAAGCTAGCTTGTTTATATTATTCATGGATTTATAATCTGGAACTGCAAGGGTTCACAGATAGTTCAGAGTTCCCATCAACATCAAAAGAGTCGTGCAATGAATCCTGACCAATGCCTCTGACTCAGATCTCCCATATCTAAGTCCTAGAGGAACAAAATTTTGCCTGCATTTTTTTATCCAGTTTTGTTTTCTTAAACAATGCTGAGTGCAAAGACTACGTGATGTATGTGTCAGAAGGCAAGTCTGAGTGTTTCGAACGCATGAGTTTCTCCTCTTTGTGCTTCTGAGTGCAGGGAAGCAGATATTTTCTGTCACATAGTTGAACATACAGATAACTATTACCTATGAGCATTCAGTAAAGTTAACCTTTATATACCAAATTCCATACAGGGCCAACATTTGATCCAAAGAGTCAACCAAATCCTCAGAAGCAGAATTAAGTGTAATCTACAATGATTTGTGTAGAATGGATCAAGCTCACCATCTGTAAATCCTGTAGTTACTGCAGGCAGGCAGGTCTAAAACCCCACAAAGCAAGCAGTTAGAAAGGAGTTATTTGTTCTGCTGAGCAGCTTTGCACCCCTGCATCTTAATTCTGGGAATACTCCTTTCCTTCTTGCTTTTGCTAAAAAAACCAAACCTCTGATTTTTCAGCTGTCACCCAGACGAGACAGGGAGTAGTGGAATGTTCTCAGAATGATTTAAAAATAGTAACATTTACAAAGAAAAAAGGCTCAGTGACCTTTATTCTATTTTTGTGGGGGGTTTATTAATAAACATAGACCCACCCTCCCTCACATGGGTGCCTTTTCTTGGGAACATTATTCTAATAATAAATGCAGGCAACAAACTGTTTTTCCTATGGTTCAGCAATTATTTTCCAGTGGAGAAATCAATTTAAAAGCAACAGACACTTCTGTGAAATGTACACATACCGTCCACAAAAGCTTAATTAATAGTACTGGAAATATTTTTGCAGTAAATAACATTTCAATAGGAAACTTAGTCCCATCTTATTTTTTAAAATGACAGCTGCTATCTATGGGTTGTGGAAAAACATTTTTTTATATTTTCAAAGCTTAAATTCTAAGGGGAAGTTTTTAATAAAGGGTAAATGTGGATGTGTCCAGCTACAAAAAACTGCAGCAGAGAGGATACTACCTTTTCCTGCCACCAAAGAAACTTAATTAAATGAGTGATTTGCTGGGCAACCCAAAGAAATTAGCACGTCTGGGTACCATACAGCACACCGTATACTATCAATGCAATTTCTGTACTTGGTGAAGAACTCTTTCCTGCTAGCACTTGCCCCAGAAATGGTGTGTCACAATTCATTTTGAGCTACAAAGCCACATCCCCAGGGCTCATGGACAATGTGGATGTCTCTGCAGCCCCAGCTGAGGAGGCAGACAGGAGCTGGGCGACTCAGCTTGGGAGGCAACGAGCCCTGAGCACTGCTGAAAGAGGTTACTGACCCCCCTAATTCCTCAAATCCACATTAATAAACCTAATTCTGAAAAAAGGCATAACATCAGTTCTTGAGAAGCATTCTCAGCCTAAAGCTCAAGATGCAAAAGTTTTCTCAGGAGGACTCTCTAGGAAGGTCAGGTTTCGGACAAGAGTGACTCCAGGCTTTCCCACAGGAATGGGCAATGCTGGAAAGGCAGAAGGAGTTCTGCAAGGGATGAGCTGCTGGAGGACAGGGGCAAGTAGAGGAACTCTGTCTGTCTTCAGCCCTGCAACAATGAACCCCACCAGCACCAGCAAATGGTAATTTAGATACCATCCCAGCTTACCGTTTCCTCCCATTAACTGCAAGGCACTCATGCAGTGATCATCATCATCTTCAATTTCTTCCTCTTCCACCTCTTCATCAGGGTTATAAGCCACTGGGCCACTCTCCACTAGCACAGCTGCTGGCTTTTCTAAGTCAGAGGCTTCTGCTTGTGCATTTGGAAAGGTCACCTGCAAAAAAAAGAAGAGGGGTCTGTAAAGCAGCCCGTCCTTTTGTTCAATATTTATACAAAATGTTAGCAGTTTCCACATAGGGAAGCCCACATCCAGTGCTGAAGGCTTAACTCTTTCAGGGCATATGAAAGTTGCTCAGTGAAAAGTTGCCCAAATGAAAATTGGGCACAAACACCCACAGTGTTCACATAGGTCATAGCCAGGTAACTGAAATATCCAGAGGCAGCAACAGCAGAACAGGGATCCTCCTCTTGCAAGCACAAAATAAGGAGAAATCTGGGAGTGAAGACTCCTCAGCAGAGCTCTCTGGCAAAACTGATAACCTTTTCCTCACTGTGCTTGACTTGCATCAGGCCTATTACACACTAACAATATCATTGACACATTAATGATAGCAAAAAGGTACCCTTCAAATCAGAAAAAACCCAACATGTTTTGCTTTTGACAGCTCTGGTTGGATTTATTTGGAAGCACAATGAGCTGTGGAACAAACAACACTCTTTAGACAGCACTTAATGTGATGCTAGAGCACTAGGTTGATAATACATGCCAGCACTTGTAATGTTACCTGTGAAATTCTTCAAAGTAATGATCTCCAAACATTAACTTGGGAATGGATCACTGACAAGGACCTGTTCTACACATGCACCTCTCCAGCTGCTCCAAGGTTAGACAGAACACAGCAGGGAGAGAGAGAAGGGGCAACACTGCAAGGAGACATAGGTGAATTTGGAGAGTGTAACATCATCAGTTCACTAATGATAGATGTATGATTAGGACAGGAATCAGTACCATGATCTGCCACAGCACAGCCAAGGCTCTAGTATCTCTGGAGCTATCTCATGGCATTCTCAGTCTAGGGCTCCACCTCACTCTCTCATCTAGGGAAGAAACATCACAGGAGCTTTATCTCCACTAGCTTTGTAACAGGGTATTTTTCACCTCTGTTCTGTGCTTGGACTATTTGGATTTTGTACACTAGAGCCTGTGGCCCAAAAAGACATCTCATTAGTGGCAATCTGAAGAACATTCAAGATTAACCATTAATGTTGCTTTGTCATGTGAGTAATTTTGAGAAGGAAATACGTAACAGTACCTGTCACTACTGAGCAGATAAGAGCACTGAGAGTCATCTCCCCTAGTAGGAAAGGTAGAAAAGTCTGAGATCACTTCCTTGGGAAGGACAGTGGTGAGGTGATCCTGACGATGAATGGTCCAAAGCAGAACAAGAAACCCAAACTCCTCTGATCTCTACCACAAGAAAAGTCCTACAGTGCATTAAGTTTTAAATTACAGTACACAACTCTATACTGCTGCATCTTCTCCAATTCCATTGGCAGCAAGTTCTGATTTGGCATTGCAATTTACTTTTAATTTATTTATTTATAAATGTATTTACTTGGGATGCAGTAACTCCCAGAATCCCTGTAACTCCAGGCACTTGAGAGATACACTGTAAGAGAAAATCTCTGTACCAGAAAGTTTATAGTTTAATTATTCAAACATCAAAGCTGTTCCTGAACTTGTCAGATACCATGACAGTCAACCTAAAGAACCTGCCTGAGTTTTTCAAAGTCACCTAAGGGTTTGCTCCATCAGCTCATTAATAGGGCAAAGACACCCATTAATTTTAATAGAAAATCAAGTATTTAGATATTCAGATCACTCAAAGACAGGTTTTCATGATTTTTTAATGCTCACACTAATCACATTATTTAGAGGAACTTCCCTCCAGTTTATTTCCTACCAGTGCTTTTGCCTCTAGAGTGATCAAATTGAGTCCATCTAGGTTTTCAGTATAAGCAGAAACACACAAGAGTTTGAGACAATCAGCACCATAATATATATCAATTTATACGCTTAAAATATCCATCTGCTCTGAAAAAGTGGGTGAATATAAAGAAGCTACAATTGAGTCATTATTTTTTTAAAATTGCACCATGCTAATTAAAATGTGACCTTCTTCTAATTATCATGTCCACTTCCAGACTGCTGTACTTCTAAAAATGTGCAGAGTTTTCTAATGAGCATAGCATAAGAAGTGAAAATGTATTTCCCCAGGCAGGATATCAAACTGTTTCTGAAAATCAATGGGGTTTAGTCATTTTAAAAACAAGGCAGTCAAACAATGCCTTTGAATAGAACTTCCCCAATTCACTTCCAGACATCCCAGACTTGAGTTTAGCACATATCTTAATGTATGGAAGGGCAATTGTCAAAGCACATTAAACTACTCCAGGTAACTGGTTCACTTTCAAAAGGGTGTCAATGTCACACATTCATGGG
>VWZO01008135.1:0-31170 GCA_013396975.1 Bucco capensis | reverse complement strand
TATTAGGAAAAGAATTTTTAAGCACACAGTAGACTCTGTACAGTGTGAAAAGAATAGTGAAAAAAAAGCAGAAAAGCAGTTACTGCTGTGACTTTGATAATAATCACAGTCCCTTTGGCAGAAAATGCAGGTGCACAAGGTCACTCAAGGAGGGTTTCTGGTGGTGGTCAGTCACTAGCACTAACTTTTCTATGGCACTATTTTACATTCAAACTAACCAACCAAACAACCAAAGAGTAAGCCATGCTATATAGGGTAAACTCTCACCTTGAGTTTCCTTGGTGCTCTCTGCTGAAGCCTAGCCCTTCCCTGGGGTCAGCACTGGCTGCACAGAAGCAACATTTTGCATCATGTCCCTTCTCTGTGGGGACAGTCCCAAGTCTTGAGAAACAGTTATAGAATCATAGAATCATAGAATGGTTAGGGTTGGAAGGGACCTCTGGAGGTCATCTAGTCCAACCCCCCTGCAGTGGGCAGGGACATCCCCAACTAGAGCAGCTTGCCCAGAGCCCTGGCAAGCCTCGCCTTGAATGCCTCCAGGGATGGCAACTCAACCACCTCCCTGGGCAACCTGTTCCAGTGTTCCACCACCCTTGTGGGGAGGAACTTCTTCCTAATGTCCAATTTAAATCTCCTCCTCTCCGGTTTAAAACCATTGCCCCTTGTCCTTTCACTGCAGGCCTTTGCAAACAGGCCCTCTGCAGCCTTCTTATAAGTTCCCTTTAAGTACTGGAAAGTCACTATTAGGTCCCCCCGAAGTCTTCTCTTCTCCAGGCTGAACAATCCCAGCTCCTTCAGCCTGTCCTCATAGGAGAGGTGTTCCAGCATGAGCTCTGCCTTCTCCTAATCCTCCTACCCACTTGTCTGATATGTACCTTTTCAGAAGTTTGCAGGGAGTTTTCTCTTTTTTTGCTGTCTAGCCAGGCATTATGAGGCTGTGCTAATGTTACTGTTATCAATGAGGTCAAATCTTGGTTAGAAAAAAGGCAACCTCAGCTTTGCAGTGTTTGTAGTAACCAGCTCCTAGTCTGGTTAGAAAGACTCATTTTTTTTGGCCCATATCTACCACATAACCAGAGCCAGGCTGAGAAAGGCTCATGGGAATTACCAAAATCAAAGTATTACACTAGAAGTAGTCCTGGATTTTACATACCTCTTCTGTAGCAGCCTTTTTAGCAAGCTGTGTTGAAATCAAGGGTCTTAATCTGCAAAGAAGGAAAGAAGAAATGGTGAACATCAGAAAAATTACACCACACAAGGGTTTGACAGGGTATTCACTCCAACAGTGAATGCACTTTGCTAGTGTTATGTTGTGCAATTACTTTTTTAAAGGTCTAAGATTAAGAGCAGAGAGCCACAGACTCCTCAATAATTAACACACATTTCCTCATAAACGTCTGCCCCTATTCAGGATAATAAGAAAAGATGCCAGTCAACAAGCACAGTAGCAAAACCTCATCTCAACCTGCAGCCACAGCCCATCCCAAAAGTCTTCAAAATAGATGGTTTGCCACGTACCACAAAAGACAACTGATTTTTTTGGAAGAATGTAGAAATGGCAAAATCTCTGAATGGCCCAGCAGCACTGTGCAACTGCTTCCCAATATTTGATTATAATAATATATATATATAATATATATAGGATATTATTTTATATTATATAAAATTATATCCTATATATACATATATAGGATACCAGTAAGATTGTGCATACAGGATATCATAATCATCACAGGCAACATTCTAACCTCCAACTACAGAAATCATCATCAAAACCAAGATGGCCCTGCATACCTTGAATGAGAAATGTGAAAAATTGAGCATAAACATTTTTAAAAATTCTGCATCAGATATGAGAAAGATCTGCATATTTGGAGTGAAAAGATGGATCAGTATTATTTTACCACTAAGTGTTAAACATTGTTCTTGCTGAAAAAGATTTCATAGCCTGTTGTCTCCTTAGTGCCATGAAGGCTGTTCTCAATCCATCATTTAGCGTTGCTTTCTGGTCTCTCCTCCTCATCTAGATGTATCTAGGCACAAAGAGGATGACTTGCTTTCTCTTGAAACTGCTCAGACAGCTCCTCAAGTACATCTTTTAACTAAGTCTAGGCAAACAACTTAATGAATACCAATTTATGTCTCCAGAGATATAGTCTTTTATGATAAGCAGTAACTTTCCTCTCATTTTTCTATTATTCATTCCTCCCTGCTAACACACAGATACTGGTTGTTTTCCTACTTATTTATTCCAAATAATCAGCAGGAGGAAACAAAACCCCGGAGAATGAGCAAGGGAGACTCAGATCATTACCTCTGATGGAGAAGACAATATAAAAATACAAGATATTGTCTAAGATCCAAAAAGGCTGAGAAATTGGTCATCTCTCAAATACTTTGCAAGACCCAAAAGGCATTTCAGCAATGAAAATAGTCCAAGGTGTATCCTTACAGCACATCTAAACAGAAAGAAGCTACACAATGCTTCAGAAGCTGTATCACTGAAGTCCAGAGCACATTATTCTGCTACAGATACTTCTTGTCATGTGTCATAATTAGCAAAAAATTCAAGGAAGAGATACTCTTGACCCACATAAATGATCTATTACTTACAAATCCTGGTGAACTTCTGGGCAATCTGTGCCAGTGTTTTACCTTTCTCATCATGAAAAAAATTTCTCCTTGCTTCCTAAAATTTGAGACCACCTACCTACTGTAAATGACTGTTTTCCAAAAGTCACCCTGTTTAGATGCTTACAAACATACAGACGCAGCAATGTCAAAAGTTTATGTAGCTGAAGGATGCTAACTACCAAACATGTATTTTATTGACATAACTGAAAAAAAAACAACAGGATAAGAAACTAAGGACTTTATTTAAAACCAGTAGTAGTGATCACTGCAATTAACTTTGTACCAAACATAGCACTTATTTCCTCAAAAGACATCAGACCTCCTTGGAGCACCCTGAAATCTCTCCTACCCCCAGTTAAAATCAAGCTGTTGAGTAAGACTCACAAGGTAATCAGAAACTGCTGACATTTCTTTTAGAGCAAATTATACATGTGCTCAGTGAAGAAAAACAATCACAGCTATAGGAAGCAAGGAGTAAACATTCCAGCTTCACTTTAATTAAAATGGCCTCTTAATGAAAATAAAAAGATGCATGTTTATGACAAGCCTTTCATGTTAAATCCAGGAGCCCTTCTATACCATTTTTCAGCAGCGAGTGACTCTTGCAACCAAAGTGAAATTAAAGCAGTATTTCTGATCCATGATAATTGCTGACAAAGAATACATCTTCACTTAGGGACATGGTTTAGTGGCATGGTGGTGATAGGTTGATGGTTGGACTTGATAATCTTAGAGGTCTCTGTCAACCTTAATGATTCTGTAATTCTGTGATTCACTACTAGAAATACAGCACTGCCATTTGATTTGGGCAATACAGTTTCTCTCTCAGCATATTATCTAATGCATCCAAAAGGCACAAGTTGGATTCTGTTCCTGCTCTGGCTGTTGGGCATCTGCTGTAATGCCAGTCTGAAGTGGTCCCTGGCCATGGAGGCCAAAGAGTCCAAGTCACTGCACCCTACAAACACTAGCCATGAAAACTGAGAAAACATACAACCATCACAGAGACAAAAACTGATTTCCACCCTGAAATAATATATTTCATTAAAACCATATAAAGGTTTAAAAAGTTGTAAGTACATAAAGGAGAAGTTAATTTCTCCCTCTCGGCTCTCCTTATGCCTGTGGAGAACCCTACTACTACTGTATAAAACCATTCCATAAGATTTTATACTGGGGGTTTTGTTTTGTTTCTTAAATGCCCTGATGCCCTGACCTCCTTAAACCAGAGCAGCTGCTGCCACACCAGCCATATGGAGCAATAAATTACTGGCTGCCATGGCTACAGATACAGGCTCCTTCTGCTGTCTGGCTGCACCACAGAGCAGAAAAAAGTGTCTTCATGGAAGAGGATGACTGCTTTCAAGGTTTGAGTACTAATGAGTGAAGAAGCACCTTGAAAAAAAAACAAGTAACTGAAGTATCTTATCCAACTTCTAATGTGCATGACTCAACCCCATCTGTAAAATGCAACCAAGGTACACACATGCACATACAGACTATATGTGAAAAATCCTGGCCATTTCAGTCCAGTTTAAATTCAGGATTGTGAAGTTCCATAAGTAACAATAAAACCCTGCATTAAGATAGGATCCCTTATATGCTAAAGTATCAACAGTCTCTATTGAAAACATAATGTTACAACTTGTTTTCCCAAGTGTTCAAGTAGCTGCTCACTATTTATGATGATTTTTAGTTCAGGGAATTTTGATTATGAACTTTGAAAATGAATATAGCACCTTGTGGGAGGGAGCAACCAAGCAAGCAACTTTCTGAACAGCAATGTGATGCATAAAAGGGGACAAAAAAGAAAGATTTCACACAGCCACAAGTGTTATATCCACATTTCAAACTACATCAAAAACCATGCAGATCTACAAATGCTCATGTCAGCCAACACACGTAACACTGGAAGCAGATAATCTGACATGGTTGCGACAAAAACTAATGGCATGGTACATGGCATCAGAGGCTGCTTCCTGCCATATCTACTGTGCTCTCAGTTGAGATGTGCATGATAACATCTAGGTTTGTCCTTCAACTTAACAATTTAAAAGAAGATTCGATATAATAGCTCCTGACAGGGCTGGAGATCACACAGACTAAACTTTCAAAGTAAGCAAATTCTCTGCAAAACACACTGGCTGTGAAAAACAATTGTTTTTATTTTGCCTATTATTTAATAACTTCAGAAGATTGCACAGCACAGTACATAAAATAGAAAGAGCACTGCAAAGTAATGGAACTACCTCACTTCCATCCGGCCCTTCACCCACTAGAAAGGTTTACAACACCATAACAATCTCCTCAATGCAATCCTGCAAGTAATTTGGGAACTCACCAAAAGCTGTTTCCAACCAAATTTTAATTTAACCCATCCAAGGAGGGAACATCTTATTGCTGCTCACCACCCATACTAATTTTATACACAGACAATCCAAGAATACATGATGGAAAGCAGAGATACAATGGAGCCTGCAGCCACAAGCCTGCAGTGTAATTATGCAGGTCACCTAACACAAATGCCTATAAACCCAATATATCCATACCACAGACCTTTCCTATGTATGCCACTTCGGTGACAGAAAAAGCAACAATTCAGCAAGAGACCAGTCAGGTTCTCCACACTGGCAAAAATCCTCCAGCCACCTGAGGCCAGATGGTATTTGCCTCAGGAGGTCAGTGTACCAGACATCTGTGTGAGAAAGAAATTACTATAAATGTTTGTCTCAGCCAAGAGTGCCCTTTAATTAGGTACTGTCAATGTTATCCTTACCGGAAAGCTGGGAATTACCTCTCTGCAAGGATTTAATGCTCTTGTTGGAAATGTAACAGTGTCAGGAGATACTGACCCACTGTTCTCCCATTAGGACAGGACAAAGACCACTGCTCTTTTCTAGAGGGTGAAAGAGAGACTGTAATCATGGCTGTGACCCCAGAGCACTTTGGAGTTTGTACATCGAGCTGCAGGTCCCATCATCTTCTACATCTGCTTCTGGCTGAGAGCTGGGTGCTCACAAAAGCCATTCCCTCTCCTAAAGAGGAAACCCAGGCACATGGACAAGGCCATAGCTAGTTGTGACAGTGAATGGCCTCATAGTGCCTTGAAGACAGGGGCCGGGGTGTCAGGGTGCGCTGTGGCACACCGGAAGTCATCCAGATACAACCATAGACTACGTCACACTTTGCAGAAAGACAAAGCATCTCTGATGCTCACACCTTGAAACCATGCAGGCCTGAATGAGAGACAGGCAGGTATTTTTGGCTTTCTAAAGGCCAGGCTGACCTGCCTTTTGCCCAGCACAGCTCACCACAGTGTGAAAGCCTCAAGGAGTTTCCCTAAATCATTCTCTCTAGTGATAGGGGTGCAGACCAAGAGAACTGAACTGAAGGGCGAGTCCACACTGTAATGAGCTCAGCTCATCCATAACCCCAATGCTGCCAGCTGTACAAATGTGACTGATGGAGCAGCAGGCAGGGGCTGAACCCTCCTAGATACTACTGGACACCTGGGCAACAAGACTAGGATGTGTTAAGCAGTGCCTGAGCCTGCTACTTCAAACTCTGCTCCAACAAGCCTGCCTGCACTTCACCAACTCCTCCAACACAGCATTCTCCTGTTTCTGAGCAAGCAATACTACACAGAAAGTGCCATTTCAAGCAGAAAAAAGCAAAGCTGGAGTGAAATGAGAAATTGTTCCCACTTCTGATTCCCACTCAGTCCTTCTTCATGCTGGATCAGAGAAGCTTCACTTTCATCAGCGCAGCATCACACACCACAGTGCCGAGAACATCTTCAGTGCTAATGAAATTGGCCTCTTCTAGCAGATGCCCAGGCTTAAGTATCTAGGGACCAAAGCTCACAGGAGCAAAATGGCAAAAAATTAGAACCTCTCTCATTCACTAAATATATTTATCAGTGAGGAACTAAGCACCTACATCAATCACTGATACGCTTTTAAAAAGCAGGAACTTTGCTAATGTATTGCAAACTAAACACATATTTCAGGCTTTTCAGAGAGGGGTAGAGGCCAAGATATTTCTCTTCAATAACGCAACTCAATAATCCAATATGCAATATTTCTCTGCATAGCTGCAGCACTCATTCCTCAATTAGATGCTGTAAAATAGCAACTTGCTGCTCTTTCCACTGACTAAACCAAAAGATTTTCAGCAGTAAAACCCAGAAGAATGAAATCTAAGGCCACCTTATTGTGACCAAATGAAATTATGCTACTGCAGCAGAACCCAAACAATCTCTGCACATATCTGCTTCTAAAGGAAATTGCTGCAGACCATGGGAAATTACAATTGCTCCAGGACAAGAAAGGCTGACTGATCTAATATTTCTGGTTGACACACCTTTTTCCTGGGTTTGTCAATAAAGATACTGATGAGCTCATCTCTCCACAGGTCAGGAAAATATTAGTTGAAAATACTTATTCCTTTCACCATGGAAACTTTTCCAGATGAAATGATGACAGCAAGGCAAATCTGCACCTTGCTGGGAAAAGCTACTTAAAATAAGGAAGCTATGAAGCATTCTAATGAAGGTAAATGAGTAATCACGATGGCTCCAGTTAAGCAAGTCTAATGAGAGTGTCACTTTTAAAACATGGGCGTGAAACAACTCATGTAGTGACAATCCAAGTAGGTCTATCTATCTTGTAGCGTGGTCTTTCAAATTGTAACAGTGCAGAATGCATCTCCTATAGCAGAAAGTACCATTTTTAGCAGATAAGGCAAAGAAATTAATTTTTAAAAAAGGCTTGAAACTACAGTAACAGAAATTATATTTTTAAAATTAAATGAAGACATTACCCCCTGAACAGAAAGACTATTCTATTCAAAATTCTAAGCAGTACCACTGCTGTCTCTGTTTCTGGTACAAATGTATTTTTCTAGACTCAAGCAAGGAGGATTACAGATATTTGCTTTTGGACAGGTGTTTTGATCAATCTCAACCTCATAAAAACAGCTAATGAGGCAAAAGATGAAAAGAAAAACATCTTAGTAACCTGCAGTCTCTGAGAACAATCCACTGAGACTGTTGTACCCAAAGGTAATGCCAGACATCAGATCTTACCTGTTGACATTTCAAGGACAAAAATCATGCTGGGCAAAACACTAACTCACTTCTACCACCTCTGTTGGCATATACCACAGTGCAAATTAAGTTTCTCTCATCCAATTATGCAGCCAAAACTCATATTTCAAAATTCAAGTAACTATAGATTCATACAAGTAATCTACCAAGGAATAAAAATGGATGACTTTTTTTTTTCCTGGTATCTGGTCTATTCTACATTAAAGAGCAATTTCACTGCCAGCCATCTGGAAATCAGTGTATTCCAAGCTTTATTTTATGATTACCAACATACCCTCTCGTAACTCATTTCTAATTATAAGCAATAAATCATTCCTTCTTGCTTGTAATTTATAACAGGCAATTAAGGCAAACCTCTTATTTAAATAGCAAATCTAGCTTTAAAACATCACATATTTTGAGGTATGCACAGAACATCTAATCAAGCAGCTGACTGGTAGAATGATGATTTAATGTGACTTTTGCAGCCACCAAGGAGACACACGTGGAAGAACTCACTCTCCCCTGTGCCCCAGGTACACCAGGACTTTTCAAAACTGAAAGCATGGGTCTCATCTGTCTGATTTAACGCACAAGAGATTGACATCTAGTGATATGTGAGCCAGGACACATCTCTGGGAAGTCTGGTGTCAAGGCTTCCCTTCACCGTATCAGGAAATGAATTAAGAGGCTGTAACAGGAGAAGAAGCTGTAGGTTGCTCTAGTAAAAAGTTCTTAACATTTTCTAATTTCATTTTAGGAACTAATGGTAAAAGAACACAGCTCTAAATTTAATACTTAAAAAAAATCCAACTCCAGCAGCTTTTCCTGTGCCTGGATTTGTGTTTGAGAAATGGACTGGACTCCTCCTGCCCAGCCAAAGGACACCAGCATGCATCACCCAGGCGCTTGCCATCCCTAATATTCTCTGTCACGTGAGGTTTGGCAGGTGTTAGCCTACAGCATGGTGCTTGCCACAAGCATGGCGCTCACTCAGATCACTCCTCCCCATCCCTCACGGCCAGGGGAGGATCAGGTAGAACAAAAAGAAACAGTCTGCAAAGAAAAGGTGTCACCAAATAAATCCAGATTATTCCTTCAGGGAGAAGTTGCCTATGGCAACTCTTACCAGCAGAATATTATCAAAGAAACGTGGTAGAGGATCATCAGAGTAGACCAAACAGGGTGGGTCCAAAAGCACTGGCAAGGACATGGAGAAGTTTTTACTTTTATTTATTCTACAGCGTAGGCCTGAATAACAGGCATGCAAGTCCAAACACAAGACAGAGGCTTCTTATAAATAAACAGTTCTGCTGGGATTTGTCCGTTAGAAAAACGTCCTCGCTCTTGTCAGAAAACTATTTGATACAAGTTTGTATACAGAATTTATAACATGAGAAACTGCTCTCAGGAACGTGGAAGTGGTTCCCACTGAGATTTTACTTGGTCATCGCACAGCTCAAGTCTGTTCCAGCTTCACATTGTGTCATCTGGTAAGCGTTTACAGTAGGAATCAAGGGAACTGGATTTGGAAAAAATCCATCACAACTGACCTAAATCTGATCTGACCTGAATAATCAAACTAAACGCCAAACTCAAAAATGGCTAGACAGAAGCAAGGAGAGGGAATTCATCAGCTGCAGGAGTTACCTCACAGGTTTCCTTTCCTCAGCCATACTTAAGGTTATACACCCCATTTTTCTTCCTGAAGAGCAGTGATGGAGGCTACACAAGCATCCCTTTGTACCAAAGGTATCAAAAGCCAAGTGCACAAGTGCTGCAGACTCTGCTGTACTCACCTTTCTTTTCAGACAACATTCATTCCTGAGAGAGCAGAACTTGGAAGTAGGGAATATAAGATAGCAAGTAAATAATAAAATCCAAAGAAAATAGCATGTCAGTTCCATCTGGCCTTGCCTTTGCCATACAGCTACCCAGAGTTGTCCCAGAGAGTGGCCCTAGATGGCACGGAGCTTGGCATCTGGTGCTGCAATAACCATCCAGCTGCAGGTAATGCTGTGTTAGGTCCACAGCCACACCAGCCTACCTTACAACCATACTCACATGGTTGTCATACTCACAACCTGTCTCACCATCAAGGCTTGCCTCTATTGCTGCCTCAGGGTCTAAGGGGGTTATGCTCCCAGAATCACTTTATTCATAAGAGACTGAGCTGAAGATAAGCAGGTACAGTACCACCTAAGCAAACACACAGCAGATCTCCATAGATGGATCATTATTTGCTTTTGGACCTTGTGATGTGTTCTATAAAAAGCTTCATCATTTTCAAGATTCCTTATCTTCTTTTTATGAGTGATCTAAGTATCATTTACTAGTTTTCTCAAAACACAAAGCTCTAAGACATCTTAACAACACCTGGTTTACACTCTCAGCAGTGAGAATGAAACACTCAGAGGAAAACTAAAAAATCACTGGCTCCATGTTGGTGAAACTTGGGCAATATGTCTGGCAAAAAATTGGATGAAGATGCAACAAAAAAGACTGAACAAAACCAGACACCAAAGCCTATAAGTTTCCTTTTGAAAATAAGGCGTCATCTTATTATGCTTGTGGATGTCTATCTTCCTCGTATAAAGTTTTAGAAGCTTTAAATAAACTACACTTCTAAGCAAGATTGTAATTAGCTAGAGGCAGGTTTGGCTCTAATTATAACTTGTAGAGACACATTATGGAAATACTTAGCTAATAACCATTAGTGATGCTCTGCTGATGGCTCAAGTCAGGTTGGCATGTGATTGCCCTGTAACCACCCGAGTACTTTCTGTCTTATGTAAACTGGGCTCCCTAATGAAGCCTGTAGGACCAGTCCATCAGGTCCTCCTCCCAGCCCTGCAATGCAGGGTGAGCCCGGCTTTGCTGCCATCGATGCTGTGATGCCCCCTGTGTGCCTGCATCTGGCTTCTCTGCTCCTTACAAGTACACTGTGGGATACCTGTTCTCACCTCACCAGGAGATGATGTACCAAGGGGATCAGAGATCCTGATAGAGTCAAAATTGTACCATTTCAGCAACAGGCAAGATCAGACAGCATCCAGTGCATGCATTGGTCAGATGTTAGAATACTCTGCAAACATTTATACATTATTCTGTACAGCCTTTTTCAAAGTTAAAATGAAGCTGATCCCACATCCCATCCCAAAAAGCCAAAAGGATGCTCTACTGGAAGAATATCCCTCCGTGTTAAAGTTCCTGTAAAACTTCAAGTTCATACAGCTATGTCACAACTTTAGATCCAACCTCTACTGACATAAGGAAGGTCCATAAAGTAAACTGCACCCCTTATTTTAATCTTAGAAGCTGCTTGCACAATGATAATCTCTGTAAGCATTCATGGATAGTAAAGTACAACACCAGTACATCATATCATATCATGGCTAGGCTTCGCGAACGAAGGGAGGGCTCTACCCATGCTTTTTACAAGCGTGCTGATGGGTGAAAAGGCCGATACAAGATAGACAAGATTGGTTGCAAAAGGCACAGCAGAAGGACTCCTTAGGAGGTATAATATGCAAGACATGATTCTTTCTACGCTGTCTTTTCTCCTCAAGAGTGATCCCGGGTGCCTTCTCAAAAACATCCATGGCATTAAAAATAGTGTGTCTCCAGACCTCCTGATTGGAGGCCAGAGTAGACCAGTTAAGGTGATCAATATCGCCAAGGCTGAGATATTGTTTCAGGGAGTCCTTTTGTATCTCCTCTTCGCGGCTCCTCTCTTGCAATAGCCAGCAGCAAGTTCACCATAAAGAATAATTTTAGGAAGGCGGTAGTTCTTCATCCTGGAGACGTGCCCTGCCCAACACAGCTGCGTTCTCAGCAGCATGGCCTCAATGCTTGAAATTGCTGCTTGTTCTAGGACAGACATATTAGTCACATAGTCTGACCAATGGATGTTTAGGATTGTACGGAGACAGCGTTGATGGAAGCGTTCTAAGAGTCGCAGGTGGTGGCAATAGATGACCCATGATTCAGTACGATATAAAAGAGTAGACAGCACAATGGCTCTATAAACACTGATCTTTGTACTTTTCTTCAAGTGTTTATTTCACCAAACTCTTTTATAGAGTTTTCTGAAAGCACTATATGCCTTTGCTAGCCTATTGTCTATCTCTCCAACATTCTTACCATCCGAGGAGATGAGGCTGCCTAGGTAATTAAACTGCCGGACTGACTGAAGCTCTGAATCGCCAACAATGATATGAGGATGATGAGAAACTTCCTGAGGTGCAGGTTGATATAAAACTTCCATNCAAGAGTAATCTTGCCAGGATTTTACCAGCAATGGAGAGCAAAGTGATCCTATGGTAATTTGAACAATCTGATTTAGTTCCTTTCTTCTTACACAAAGTGATGATGACTGCATCACGAAGGTCTGGTGGTAGTACGGCTAATTCCCAACAGCACACCACAAACTCGTGGAATTTAGTATGGAGTTCGTGACCCCCATATTTCCAAACTTCCATTGACCCCAGCTGCCTTGCCAATTTTCACCTGCTGTATGGCCGTAAGAGTTTCTTCCAAAGTAGGGGCAATATCCAATTCATTCTTCACCGGTTGCTGTGAGATAAACTGAATTGCTGAATCTTGAACTACACGACTAGTACTGAAAAGAGTCTGAAAATGTTCTGACCAATGATTCAAAACAGAGTACAACACCAGTACAAATGCCTGGGAAAATGGCTATTTATCATGGAATAAGACACAGATTTAAACATGCATTGATATGCACTATGGGTGTTTGCCCACACATACTGTTATGTACTAATGAATCACTGAGCCAGGTTGCAGAAGCCTTTCATGTTATAAAAAGCCCATCTCCTTTGCAATGCATTTGGTAGCGATAAATAGGTGAGAGTAAAAATGCAGTCATGTTTTCCTACAGGAAGAAAATTCCAAATGGAAATGTCAGGAAGGAAGACAGAATTAATTGCTGTTTTACAATCTGTACAAATGTGCAACTCATTTCAAGAAAGGACGTCACTACTACTGATGTGGGGAGTAGAAAGCACCATCTTCACCAATGTCTTGTGTAAGCTCCATGTTGCATGTCTGTAATTAGGTTAGCTATTGTAGGGGATCCTATATGTAAAGTAGACTTATTTAATAGTGGTTTGCTTTAATAGAACTTAATACTAGTGTTAACAGACACAAATTAACCAATAGAAACCTCATTCAAACTGCAGAAGAGATGCCTCTTGCAGCCTCTTGCACTGGTTTAACTGGATCAATTAGCAAATCTCTCCAGGTGAAGTCCATGCTGCCCGCAGTTGGCTGCATGGGGCCAGTGAAGGGGGCAGCTCTGCTTGGGCCACTAGTCCCTAATTTAGCTCAGTGAAGACAATCCAGGTCAACCTTTGCTAACTACTACCCTTTGAAATTGCTGGAGTTTTTGAAATCGGTTAAAGGGCACTTGCAAAAGCAGGTCAGCCAGCAGATCTGAGGGATGGCAAGATGTGGCTGAGTTCAGCCAGGAAGACATTTCCCTGACCTTGGCTTACTGCCCCACCCAGATGGCTCCCAATCACCATGAAGATGAAGATGGCCTCCTCTTCACCAAGCCCTCACCTGGATGGGTAGAAGGTTGACCCCAATCTTAAACATTCAGATGGCCAAAACTTGTGTAAAAAGGGAATTAGTCACTCCTCATAAAAGCAAAAATACAGCAAAACTCACGTGACAAGATCTGCTTAAAAATCCTTACTTCACCTCATTTTTGACCCATCCTTTCCAAGAAATATGGCCCTTGGTGCTTAGTTCTTCTGCCATCAAAAATCCAGCTCCTGAGAAAGCTCAGTGTAAAAGCCAGGCAAGTGATTCCTATTGCTGAACAACATCCTTCCCTTTACTTCACAGTGGCTACAGAAGATGTATTAAAAAGAGAATTACTGCAGCTATAAAGCTGCATCCAAAGACTGCTCGTTGCACATCCTCAACTTGGTGTACGGGCAAATACTGAAAAGCTCTACCAGTTGTGATTGCCTTTCAGCACCTTGCTGCTCCCTTGCACGTGCACAGCTATGGATGAAATCAGGCCATCTGAGAAGGAGTCACATACATGCTGTGCAAACTATAGTCTTATCACAATTAAGATACAGACTCTGAACAGTAAAATGAGTTCAACTGACTGTGAAATGTACAAATACTACAAAAATAGATACTTATAACACTGTCTCATTTATATAAAATCCCTCCCTCCCATCATATAATTCATATTTTGTCATTGTATGTTCTTCAAGTTTTTCAGATAATTTTTGACATACAATAAATTTTATTACAACTGTAGTTAGAATGAATAAAAAAATGAAACAAACACTACTTATCTCAAGTAAATTCCTACTTCTTTCTTTGCACCTAGGGGAGCTTGCACTTGGATCATGTAATGAAATTACAATTGTGTTGAACAGAGAAGACAATAAACTCCCACTGTATCTTAAATCCTTCTAAATACTAATCTATGTTTGAAGATCAATAAAATAATGGTACATTCAGGTTCATCATCTGCTTTTTTAGTATTTTGAACTTCCATGAACTCCACGCATTAAAAATTCACAGAAAATAAACTTGAGCTACATAAAATAAGATCTGAGCTACTTAAGTGCTAAGAAGTATTGTGAGATTGGTATGTATGGACCCTGTCTAGGCTTTGTGCTGCACGCACCCCTCTCCAAAGCAAAGGGGCTCCCTGCTGTACACAAAGAAAAGGCTGTTTGGGCTCAAGTCACAACTTCAAAGACCAGTAGCACAAAATTTGCCAACTTGCTTGGGCCATTCAAGCAAATGTCAACTGAAACAAAAGCACACTGAGAAAAGTTGTTACTGAATGTCACACTGGGAGAACAATGCAAATTTGTATCTATGATCAACTTCGCTTTAACTAAGTCTAACAAGCAAGTTTGCTTATGTTCTTCATCACCACACTCACTTTTCTCTCTAAAGGCATTTCTGAAGCATCATTCAACAAAAAAAAACCCCTTTGATTTAAAAAACACTCAGTGACATCCTCTCCCATTTTTTAAGGAACATTAGTCTTGAATGCATGAAGTTTAGATTTCCTACATTCTGTACTTGGTCAAAATATGCAGCAAATGCCTAAGAAGTGCTTGGCCCCAGCAAGACAACAGTCTGCACAAACTCACTTGTAATACATGTCTGCCTTTCAGCTGTTTAATCTCCATACACTGTATTTCCTTTATCAGCCCTAGAGCATCATTCCAGTTTGCCTTAGTTTTTTGTGTCTACAAAGTGTCGTGGGAACATCAATACTTGGCAATCTAACACTTGGGTTTCTAGCATGACAAACACAGATCTCAGCATTACTTTGCTCAGTTAGTTAGTAAAATGTTACAGCAAATAAATAGATGTACGATGTATTTTTGTTTAATGCAATGTAAGTAACCGTAATATAAATACTGTAATATAAACACTTTTCAATGTTTTAAAGGAACTGAATCACAGTTAAAACATATGAAATGGACTTACATTTGGAAATTCATTTGGTAGCAATTTATGACCCTTTGACATGAACTTTCACAGTCCTTGCTAGAACAAGAATGTATTAGTTCAAATGTGTTATGTTTTGCGTGGCCTCAATGGAGAAATCACAGCTGAAGCTCCTCTAAGGTTTTTGTTACCTCTAGGCTTCTGAGTATTAGGATCTTATGTTAAAATCTTAAAAAATGAACAAGAAAGGAGCATAAACCTCATAAACAAAATAGTTGCTTCTATCACGAATCTGCTTTACATAAAGGCTAAAACCAATTGTCAACAGCAGCTAAAGTTGATCCATCGAACACTGAACTTTTTTTACTGCATCTACATCTTCCCTGTGAATTATGATGTCCTTGAAATGAGGCAGAACATTCAAATTCCCCATACATCTCACAGGACAAAAGTGAAAAATACACTTCAAAACCAGCATACGAGTGATGTGGTATTTCTAACAAATGGCAGCACCACGCAGAGAGCTCTGAGCAGATCTCTCTCATCTCTCAACAAAAGAAATACAGGGAAGTCATTGAGCAAGTACTCTCCCTGTGGTTGCACCCTGGGCTCCTGTCCCATCAGTCGTCCTGGCAGAACAACAAGCATGTTTGGCAAGACCACACTGGAACAGCCCTTCCTTATCTGCCATACATCGATCCCTGTGATACCTCCATGGCTTCCATTAACAGCTGACAGTATTTAAGGTACATTAGCTCAGACACAAAATCACGCCTACAGGTTGTTACAGCTCCCAGGAAGCTCAGGAGCTTGGGATCACCAAACTCTTTCCCATTGGTATCACCTAAACAATTTCTCCAAGATGCTGCAGAAGATGCCAGGCTGATGCTGATATCCAACCCACTGAACCTGGTTCTGTCCTCCTCTCATTTCCCAGTAAAAGATGACTCCATCAGACTATCCTCAGCTTTAGCAACAGCATGACAGACCCAATCAAAGCCAATTGCTCCCAAACCCTGATATCCACCTTGGTCAGTAAGTAAGCCCAGGTGAGTACCCTCTCACATGACCAGCATTTTTGCACACCAGCATTTGCTTGCCTTTCATGTACAATTTCAACATCACAGTGCAGATAAGATTATGTGCAAGCCCCTCACCTTTTTTAAAGGATAACAAACATCACAAGTTGAGTAGATGTCTTTAGGAGCAAGAGCTAAAAAGTTAAGACGCTACATGTCAAACTGCAAAGTTGGCTTTAGTTCTGACATAAATAGCGTTGCTAGCCTCACATTTATTAAAAGCAGATGAAACAAGTCCCAATTCTTTTTGAATAGCAGAACTACTGAAGAGACCTGGTGGAGTTTAGCACAGCAGGAGTTTTAGTTGTCTATCATCACACGTTTAAGCACTCGAGGACTTTGCAATAAACGTTGAATTGAATTCACCATCAAAAGACAAAATCCATGTTCTATCTGCCAAAATCTTTAGCAGCCTAAACAGAGAATGTCACAATTGATTTTCAGCAATGGTATGGAAATAAAAAATAACATTTTAAAGTCTTCACAGGATACATAGATAGACAGATAAACAGCGTGAGACAGATGGGTTTACTGCTATAGGTAACCTTTTCCTCCTCCTAAGCAAAAATCAGGCTTCAAATGGATTGATACAGCTAAACAGATTAAGGAAAAAAATCCAGCTAATGAGTAATTTTGTTTTTAAATTCTCCAGTCTGTCAGAACCATGGGCCTAGAGGGACAAAGTGAAGAGATTTTTTTTTTTTCTAAAGCACTACTGTTTTATTTGCATTAAGGTTGAAGAGCTTCCTCTCTCCTTGACTGATGTCAGATATAATAAAGCAAAAACATTTGAAAGGATCAAAAAAACCCCTAACACCCTGAGCTATTAAAAATGCTGTTTTGGAGGCTCTTAAACTCCCTCTCTGTTTCTCTGACAAAGTCATAAATTACCTTTGGGCTCACTTCTCTCCGACAGAACTGCCAAGCCCCCCAAAATCCTGTGCCCTCCCTCACCTTGGCTGGCTCCAGCTCTTGCTGCCATTTTTTTGTGGGAGGAGGCATAGCTGGTGTATTTGCAGATTCCCTCTCCTCCCTACATTTAGCAGGGGTTTAAATACTCCTGTTTTAAACAGTGCAGTGAAATACAGAAACACAAGCCAATATCCGTAAATTCTCAAGGTTGACTTCAAGCATTTACTTAAACATATCATATTGGCAAGAAGCAGTGGTTGCTGAGCTGATAAGCTCTCTGGTCTGTTTACAGGCAGGCTCCCATACTGAGAAATAAGCAACTTTATAATATTGCTATAAGGGAATTAATGCTAGTATTAGTTTGAACAATCAGGCTCTGCAAAATGCAGTCCTAATAAGCAGCAAGCTGGACCATCAAGTAACCTGCTTTCAAATAACCTTTTTGACATTAACAACTGATTTGCATCCAGTATCATAGTAAACCAGATTTTAATTTCCCCTTCTGCTTGCTGCATTCAAAAAATGGTCAAAGTAACTGTTCCTACTTAAAATGGTAAAACATCTCTGAGAACAGTGACAGTAGCAGGGAAATGATTAGCTTAAGTTTTATTTCTTTAGGATTAAACCCACTTTAACAGGGTCAACAGAAGCAACGGTGGAGAGAGGTCAAGACAACTCCTCTTTGCAACAGCATTTCCCCTGGATCACAGGCAGGAGCTTTTGGCTCCAAGGAGCCTGTGACAGCTACACTCCTGCAGGAGAAACAAACTGGCCTTGGTGATTTACACGTCTTTTAAGATGTTTTCAAATCCTTTCACACTTCTACTTGTGTTATTAGCTGGGGGGGGGAGGGCTAAGGGTGGTGACTCCCACACACGAAGATGAAGCTGGGCCAGCCTAGTCACCCATTAGTGACCAGGACATGCAGCACTCTCTGCTTTGACACAGTTTAAGTTCATGGCCAGCTACAGAGTATTCATGGGAGTGAGTCAATGCTTCACCATCAGCACTTATCTCTTTCTTCAAGTCTATGAGTGCCTTATAAAACAGATTCAGACTTAATCTAATCAGATACAGCTCCAGAAAGAGACAAGGATCTTTTTGCGTCACTTCAGTACTTGGCCCTCAACCTGTATTTTGACTATGCTGTCTTCAAACATGGCACTCAACCTTACTGACACAGAAACTTTCCTTCTGCTGTCCCACTCAAACTAGTTTTTTCCTTGGTTGCAGCCTAGTTCTGCCATACCATACGCTGCTCTTTCCCTCATCTATGCTCTTAAATGTTTGCATGCTCACGTGCTCCTATCACCACACCACAGACAGTGTTTCAGCATTTCCTTCAGATCATCACTCTTTTGCTTCTTACTGAAATCACCCTAATGACTCCAATCCTCTCATCCACAGAAGTGAATGGTTCACAAGCCTAATGCCTCCCTAACCTGTCACGTACTGCTTCTCCAATACATGGCCCAAATTGGTCCTTCTGTAGAGCCTCATATCTAATTTGCAGTCCACTATCTCTCTATCTCTTTCAGCCTTATGGCTTTTACAGCTTCTGCTCCCATGTATATCTGCTTTTCAGATTATATTTCTTTGGATGCATTAGCGTGGAATTTTTCCAAGATGCTCTTTTTTATTTCCTTCTCTCTGTTTTTTTTTGTCTCAGTGGCACTGCTTTGCACGGCCGTTTTCAGTCATCTTTGCTGTATGACTCACTTTATTGTCTCCTGCAGATTTCATTAGCACAGTTCTCCATCTCATTATGAAGTAGGACTGAATTTCACACATTGTTCAACCTTTCCACAAAACGTCTTCTTGCAAGTTAACACTGTCCTCACTGTTTGCTTGGGCAGACATGGTACTCCTCAGAAAGAAAGATCTTGGGTATGAGAACCTGCCTTAAACAGACCAAGTTTCCTGAAGTGCTGGGAGAAAAATGCTACAAGGAGAAGCAGGGTACGTTAACACCATTAGCTCCTGGAAGACTTTGGTTTTTCCCATGACCTGTTTTGTTAGGTATTTGAAGGTAACTCCTGCCAGGAACAGATGGTGTTCAAGCAGACAACTGGCAAGGCATCTAGAAGAGTGCACTGAGATGGTGGTGTGCACAAGTCTGGCCAGTTATCCAAAACCCGGTATGAATACAAGAGGAGCTGCCAAAAGGTATTGTTTCTGAAAGAAAATATAGTAAGTAGGACGAATAAACCTGTAGGTGAGGAAATCTAAGAAACTTTCTGACACAAGGATGGTGACTTGCCTATTAGCTCTATTTCTGAAGCATTTGTATCAAATAGTCTACAGATGGTTGGAAGTGAGTAATGCTTTGACACGTGCCCATATAAAAGAATATGATAATGATCTTTCACAGATGTGATGGCACAATTAAAACAGCGGACAAGAGAAGCACTTTTTGAGAAACACTTAAAAACAAACAAATCTTAAATCCTCCACAAAATGCCTTCAAGTGGCTGAATAATTTTCCTCCCAATTTTTACTCCAGTATTATCTTCAGAGCTAAAAAAAAAAAGGTAACATAGGAGACCTTCAAACGAATTACACTATACATTATGCATGTATTTCAGATAATCCCTGCTAACTGTCCAAAACCATTTAATTTTCAGAAATTGCATACTCCCCCAGCATAAACATTACTAATGATGCAAAATAAGACCAGAAGGGATTCATCTCCTTTCTAATGCTAAATATTGCACAACTAACTACCATCTATGTAATCTTAATGCTGCCTCAACACAATTTCCAAAATCAAATACAAAATTGAGAATAAATGGTTAGGAGATTACTCTTCAAGGGAACTATTGCCAGTAATCTCCTAACAAGACATGTCACTTTGACCTTCATGCATATTTTTTAACACCTTCCCTTGCTGCAATGTTTGTGTGAGTCTAAGTGCAATGAGAAGCCCATTTAGGAAGAAGTCCCTCGTGCATTATGCCTCAACAAGCCACAAGCTTGAAATATCCATGGAACCATTTAAAATATTTACGGCCACCAAGGTCAAACACTGGAGATCCTGGACAGAAATCCAGCACACTCTGAGAGGGGGAAATATTTCTTTCAAACCTGTCTCTTCCCCCAAAAAAATATGTTTAAAAAAGACTTAAAAGCATTGTTTTAAGCAAACCCTGCAGATAAAGGGAAACTCATGTAGAATATGTTTTCTCTGTCTGTAACTCACCTCTCTGCAGCACATAGATAAAATTAATCTTTACAACGTCCCCTATAAAGTCAAGATGCAAGGGGTCTTAACCACAGGATTCCATGCCTTTATTTTGAAATACTTTATTTCTGGGGAGCAGGGATGCTGCAGGTGGGAATCCAGAGACAGTATTACAATTCCAAGTGCCAAACTGCAGCAAAAAAAGCCCCATAAAGCTGTTTACCAAAGATAGCCCTGATACACTATTACTCATCAGGGGACGGTAGGACCAGAGCAGCTGCTGCATTTCAGATTGTGCTGTAATTCATTGTACTGCTGCAGGAGCTCCACTAAATGTCCTAAGGTTTCATCACCACTGAACACCAGCTTCATATTTCACTCATATCAGTGCATATATACATTTACAATTCATTTTTTGGCCCTTAAGCAGCCCTTCTTGGTACATGATCTTTAAATGATATTGAGAAGAGCATCTTAAGCACAGTCAAATGATTTTGATTATGATATTACATTTTCATAATTGACTAATTCAGAGAAAGTTCTAGTCTTCTGTAGCTACTATTTTGAAAAAGGCTGTTTGTTTTGTTCCTCTCACTTAAACAGCAACATGTTCCTTCTCATTCTAACCAACAATTGAATACTAAGAAAGAGCTACAAAGCTCACAAAATGATATTGCCTAACCATTAACTAAATGTTTGCTGCAATCAAGACAATAATTAAAAACCATTAAAAGCAAGTTACAGGCTGACCCAGTATCAGTCTCAACCCTTTCAGGAAACAAGAACTGTCACTAAAAGTGACAACTTTCTGGCTCATCAGGACACTGGCAGAAAAAAGGCCCCAAGAAATCTTGTATTTTTTTTAACAAGATCCTTGTCTATCTCACAAGTGAGGTTTTCCACTGCCAGATGGTCGATAGGAAAGCTAATGGAAAGAGTTGAAGCTGAAATAAATCTGCCACTTTTAATCAATCACAGACAACTGTGTCATCAATAAGCGACTCATGTTATGACAAACTCCCTTTGGTTTCCTACAAGCCAAGATGGTAAAAAGCATCACACCTATGTATTCATTGCCAATTTTGGGAAACTTTAACATAGGCATTTTTGAGGGGTAAAGATTGCTCTTTCCCTAGCAAAGCTGTGATTTTGGATTTCTGCTGAGAAGTGTTCAAAAGAACAAGAGTTGCTAAATGTTAGAAGATATTTAGACAGTAGCTCAGTTGGGAAAAAAAGTTCCAAAAGCCCTATTAAATCAGCTACTATGTAACAGAAATTCAGTCATTTTCAAGTCTTTGCCTATACATACAAGGTGTATTCTCCACTGTATGGAAAACATACTTACAAAAGGATATGACAGTCCATCCATCTCTCTTTCACTGCACTCCAACCTATCCAAATGTCCACAAAATCCAACAGAGGCAAATGTCACAAAAATAACCAAATTCCTGTGCCTTTGTGAAAATCAGAAGTAGGAACAGGAGACATAAAAGAGTTCCTCCACCAATGCAGAAAGAGTTGACCATGTCCCACAAAGGTACCAGTTACCTGACAGCCACAGAAAACCTATCTCTGCTTGCAGGAAAGGCTGACAGAGAAGAGTTGGGGCTCTTGCTCCAGTGGAAGAAGGGAATAACCAAGGGAGAAAAGATGGCAACTGGTAGAAAACTAGACTTTGTTACATCCACTGCTCATGGCACAGGTTGCTTTACAACCATATTTTTAACAGAAGCTTCCAAATTCAGCATCAGTAAGAAATGTGTCTTTTTGCTTTCAATGACTATTGCCCATCAGTGCTTTGAAATATAATTGCAACAAGACTCAATGATTAGGCTAAGGAAATCTAATATTTTCCCAATTTAAAGGCAATATGGCATTCAGTAGCTTGAAAGAAAAAAGAATAAATGACACAAGTTACCACAGCACAAGAGTAAACAAGTCATTTCAAATCCACTTAGAGACAGGTGAAATTATAATTAGCTCAAACTACATAACTTGTTTATCCATACAGCAGTAAATACATTACTAAAGATGCTTCTCCCTCCTCACCAAACTACAAAACCCCAGTCTCACAAAGACCACAAGTCAAGGCAAAAAAATTTTGAGCTGGTTTTGCAACTCTCACTGCACAAAATCTTGCCGATGCAGACACTCCTTTGCCTTGCCTTCATCACACAACTGAGACGACACCTTTGTAATGCTGAGCATCAGAGAGCAGCAGTCACATTTTCCTTGCTTTTTTTGATCCAAGTGTGGATCACTGGAACAGCATGATCACCCTTCAATATCATTTTGAAAGAATATCGAACTGTGTGTGCACAGAGAGAACACTGTTGATCCATATTATGAAATAATGAATGCCAGGATGAGTATCACAATATCTTCAAAATTTAAAACCAGCAATTTTTGTTTCAGTAATAACACTTAGAAAGATAATACGTTAGAGTTATTACAGACTGCTGCAACATCATAGATTAGTCTCACAGAATTGATCTCCAGGAGACCAAATGGCAGATACATGAATGCTCCCTACAGTTTAATCAGTGAGCACCTTTCTCAATGTTTCCGAATTACTTTTTTTCCCCATTTTCTCTTTTTTTGTGCTTTTGCAGTTCCAAGGAAAATAAAAACAGAGCTATTTTTTCATTTTAATGCAAAATGAAAGGTTCTTTTTCTAGATTTTGAGAAAGACTGCAGACTAAACAGTACTAACAGCCTAAGTCAGACAGAAAGACAATAAATAATGGATATACACCTTATAAGAGCTGAAGAAAAGCAAGATCATTAAACACCCAGTGATGTCCATGCTAAAAACCATCACACAAAAGAAAAGAGATTTGCAGCAATAGCAATAGACAGTATGTTCAGTAACTTATCAGAGAAAGCTGTAGCACAAATTGGCAAAAATTCAGATGTTCTTTAGTAGACTGTTTTACTGTTTCTTCCCAAAAGCATGCGCAAAGCCTGAGAACACCCATTCAGTCAACAACCATGTGTTGTTTGGAACCAAGTCTCACAATCCTTTGCAGTGCCTGCACACACACCAAAATACATATTGCTCCACCATTTGACAGCGTGAACCAAAGTTCACTGAGGTCAGTGGGACAAAACCCAACCCCAGGTGTGTTACAGTACAGAGAATCTTAAGGTGAGCCCTTAATAGAAGACCTGGGTGACTGAAATCACTGAAAGCATTCCCTATCTCATCTCAAGGATATTTTTAAAGCAGCTGCATCTAAAATCCTCTTTAAAAACTCTCCTGAATATTAGGGCTTCTACAGCTGCTGGCTTTGACCCTTTGGTTATGATGGTAAATTGAGAGTGTTTAAATCATTTCAGATTTACCCTATTAAGTGAATTTAAACTAGAAGCTGGCCAGGTATCTCTGGAGCTGTGATGTGGAGCACAGTACATAGGTGAGAGGAGCTCTGCTGTTGAGAGTGCTTTAGTAAAAGATAAGTCTTCCAATAAAAGCCTGAAAATCTTGATCAATCTTTAAACTTACTTGAAAGCAGAGCCTAATATGGATACCCTCAGCTCCGCTATGTCTCCTGCAGTGTACACCCTGCAACCTACCCAGCACAGGCAACAGCACCACAAACATCAGCTCTTGAAACTGTGGTGTGTAGAGAGGTAGGGTATTAAAGGTTTTGATTACTGTGCTAGAAAAAGTCTTAGCTATTTCATTTGCTTTAAAATGGGTTTTAAAATGAAATCAGCAGATATTGAAATTGAAAAGAGAGGGAAAGTAATCTAGACAAAAATGCATCTGTTACTGCGGCTGGCTTCTTGCAAGAACTCTGCAAAAAAATAAATCTTAAATCTGGACTTCCCTGAGTTGCAAATCCTATCAGCAAATGCTGAACCATAAACTTGAGTTTTCTACTGTCTGGTCTTCACCAAAAAGTTAATATAACAGTGTGCATAATATCCATGAGCTACTGAAGTAGCAACAAAATAATGAATATATACTATACTGCAAGCCTCCTAATGCTTTGGATCTCAGGATTTCCTGCTGCTTTAGAATTTAAGACTTCCTTATGTTTTAAGAAGTAATTTTAAATTGCAATCCAAAGCTAATAGAAAACTACAGCCTGGTAATCACCTGATCTTGGAAATGTTCTCTGTCAATTCTCCAGATGAGACAGAAATAAATGCATAAAACCCACACTTTCCTTCAACAGCTATTTAAATAACTTTTTCTTTGAAACTTATGTTGTTATATATATGTAACAACATATGTATATGTAAGATAAATATATATATATTTACAGTCTAGGACCTGAAGATTCCATGTACTGAAAGAAAAATTTTCAATGTTAATGTAAAATCACATGTAAATTCATGTTTTCTATAGTTGAACAAAGAGTTATTTATCCATTCCTGGGTAAAATACAGGAAGCACCTGAAAAATGTTGATTCAGTAAAACCAGCAAATCTTCTAAACAGGTTTGGCCAAATGAGTCCCAGAGTCAGGTTTCCCATCAATCACAGAGATTTGTGCCTTGTTTTTCCAAGGCAGGGTCTGAGATGGCCAGCCTGACCTACAGCTATGGCTGTATTGTTGGTGCCAGGGGTTGAAGGCTCCCAGCAGGAGCAGGCTGCTGCCTCCTGAGAAATCACTCCTAAACACAATGGGACTCTGGAAGACAATAATGTCTACAGTTCCTTTTGATGTTAAGGAGTTTTCTAATCTCTTCAGGTTAGATTAAGAGAGAGGCAGCAATGGGTCAGCAAAGGTCAGCGAAAGAGGCAGCCAGGGTCAGGAAAGGTCAGTGTGATGAGCTTTATTTTTACTGCAACCTTTCCCTTCCAACCAAGATCTCCCCAGCTAGTCAGTCACTTGCTAGTAAGTTATTTTGCATTATACAGAATTTATGATTTCTTACAGCTTACACATACTACACTTTGTGTTGGACTCAGTTCACTGGTTGCAAAAAAAATCCCAAACCCCAGTGGCTTTAAATCCTTAATTAGCCCTTTCTTCTTGTTTTCTGCCTTTCCTGGCTTCCCCTCCCTCTTTTTTTTTTTTTTTTTTTAAATAAAACAGAATTATGTTTTGTCATTTCATGCATTTAGAGTTGATGAATTGGTATTAAGGTTTATTTTCATGAAATGTATGACACAGTCTATCTAAGCCATACAAGATCAATGTATGTAATCCAGTTAAACCAAATTATTTCATTACCTCAATGTTGGTAAAAAGGAACAAGAGCACATTAAGAATACAGATGCATGGATAAAAAGCAGTTCTATTCCTACAGGCATAAAAAGGGAAAACTGAAGGGATATGTACTCTAAACTTTCACATGATGAGACTGAAACTTTTTCAGCAAGCTTCTCTTACATTTTTGTGGAATATATATGTTCTGACTTTAAAAATAAATACAAGTTTTATAAAACCCGACAGTAAGGCCTAATAATTCTTTATATTCCGGATTGCCCAAAGGTCAAAATCACATTTGGACTGGACCAGATTGTAGGTAAAGAAAGTTCTTATTTTACCAATGTGTTTAGAAGATTTGAAGACATATGGCAGAGGCAGTATCACGAATGAGTATGTCAGCAAAAGATAATGTTTTTCCTCACACTGCCACATCACTAACAGTCATTAATGATCCTAATCTTCTGGACACTATCTGGAGGAGGAGGAGTGACCCCAGAATGTACAACTTGATGTAGAAAGACCTACAGAAAGCCCATAGCAAGCATACATCAGTAACATGAGCAACTTGAGCTGCTCTCCTACCCTCCCTGTTCCACAAACAACTTATACAAAGGAGTTCACCTTCCTTCTACTCAGTTCCTGTATTTTTTTTCTGTAATATTTCAAAAGGTGTGAATAAAGTGCAAACATGTTTAAGATGTGCTATATTTGCATATCAATTTTTAAGCCAGTATTGCTTGCACAAAGTTCATTCAGCAGAAAAAGAATAAGTGTCTAAAACACCTCCAGTTAAGCAGCACCTTTAGGCATAGAATTAACTCTTGATTGTTAAAGCCCAAACTGGAAGGACCCAACCCTGCCTCCAGGATGTTTCTTTGTAATAACCAGTTGCACATTTTAAAACACCCTGATTTTTGTCTTGCTTCTCTTCATCTAGTAATCTGATTCACTGTTGACTTCAATCTCCATTATTAATACATCAGATGACTGATTGATTCAGCTCCAGCTTTAAACTGATGATTGTCTCACAAAACTTCAGCAACAATGGTTTTAGTTAGAATTCTAAATTGTTTTGTTTCTCTATTGCTGCATGATAAAATCCATGCAGAACTGCACAAAGCCATTTTTCTATTAAAACTAACATGTCACCACTCTAGACAGGAAAAGATAACCTTACAGAATAAATATGCCAGCCACTCCATTCTGCTTCTAAATTCTAAAATTTGTATGTCACCCTTCATACTTCAGCTCTCCAAACACTCAGATTAAATATGTTGATAACTTTTTAAAAGAACACTATGCTGTAGAGTAGCATATACTTCTTTCACATAAATACTACATCTTCTACAGCGCTCCAAATCAGCAAGGTTCCACTCAACTGGAGTATCAATACAGATTTTAATCACATTATGTCATGCTGTGGGCTGCAATAGCCTCCTTGTATCCATTCCCTGTCAGGTATCACAGTCCTGGTTGAATGGAAAGATTTCAAATAGTTGACAGTTTTGGAAAGCTGCTGAGCCAGGTGAGGCCTTGAAAGAACAGTAGAGGTGGGAGGGTCTCCAATTTCATGTGCTCCTCAGAGATGCATGGTGGTTCATGAAGTTCATACATGCCATACTGTACTCCATACCTTTCCAGTTGATCTTCACAAGACTCAGGTGCTCAATCTTCAGGCTGGGTAAAGACCCAAACTTCTCCTTATATGTACTGGGTGTTAATTAGGTGCTAAATAGCTTAATTATGCACCTATTTTGCTTGGGTCTTAGGCCTTATGTAAGAGACCCTAAGGCCCAAGCTTGGTATCAAAGTTTCAAGGACTGAGTATGACATATATGGCATGGAATACCTTGGTTTGACTCAAACTAGGACACCTCTGTAGCAGGTCTCTTTTCAAGTGTAAAACATGAGGGGAAAGTAAAATGTATGTAAAACATGGTGGGTTTTTCCCTTACTTCCTTCTGGGTCAGAAGAGAAGGAGATGGGCTGCCCTAGAGTGGGTAGCGAAGTTTCCTTGGTTCCTTCATATCCTGAATGTGGCAATCAGTTTGTTTAATCTATCATTGTATGGCACTGGAGGAAGAGGAAAGTGCTAGGCAGAGATTTCTGACTCACAATAAATTGGAAGTTAACAACAGAAAAAGTTAAATTTTCTGCATATATCTTCCAAGACCACATTTAGAATTTATCTCAGAACATTTCATCCTATATTTAGTAACAACTGCAGCAAGGTAAAACTGAAATCAGTCAGCACACCAGAAGCATCGCTGGGTAATGGAACAGCACTTACATAAATGACTAAGTTACATTACCCTGGGCCAATTTAAAACTAATTATGTGAATGCTGCTAATATTATGTGAACAAACAGTACTTCAAGTTTTGCAACAAACTTCTATAACTTTCCTTTACTTTACTCAGTCATGGTGAAAGAACTGCAGTCATAACCACATAATGACTGCCAACTATCCAGTCTGGCAAGGCCCACAAACATCAAGAAACAAGAAACTTCATGTGGTTGCTCTCCTAGTTTGGGTATTAGTCTTGGTAAAATAATAAATGCCATATTGTAGTCGGAAAAAGTTAACCTTCTGTTTGTTTTGTTCCTTTTCCTCCAATATTTAACAAATATTCTCTGAAGACTCAACTTCATTTTCAAAGCTAAGCCACATCAGACATACACTTCCCTTGGTTTATACTAAAAAAATGAGCAGATACACATTGTAAAGATCAACAAGCAGACCCTGTTGGAGTAAGGTCAAATGAAAATCAATTCAAAAAACAACCATTTTCAACCCATGAAAACATAAAGAAATAAATCAGGAAAATCTACAGAATGAGAAGGAGCATTTCACAGCACTGAAGCACTCAGCCATGACAGCAGGACATGCACCTCTAGGGTTTGTTAACAAGAGCCACAACACTTCCAATTTCTTTGTTTCTTCCCACTCCTCTCACCTCCCACATAACACAAAGCTATTTTTGCTAACACACTATTAAAGTTCAACAGACTGCACATACATATTTATATTAAGTCTCCCATTAGACCCACTGAGTGTAATTTGGAAGAAAAAAAAGATTGCAAAGCTTTTTCTTATAACCAACCTGAAAATGAGAACATAGATAAACAAGGCACTTGCAATCCAACTGCCACACGAAATTATCTTCTGGGCTAAAATTGTTCCTATTTGGTCTTAAAACACAAGATGAAATTATTGCAGACAGTCACAAAAATCCCCTATGCATTTTTGCACTGCCTAGCCAGCCTCCCGTGGAATCCAACAAGGAGACGATTTTCTTGAGTGGGAGGTGGAAAAGCAATATCCAATTAATATTAAGCAAACAAGAAGGCTGCTGTAAAAATAAGGAGACTTGACCTGGGTCTGGGCAACAAAGGCAGCCCAGATCAATGCCTTTTTAGTTTTAAATTGAAGACACTCTAATAATTTCGGGTAAACGGAACTGAGCACTGAATTTGGCAGATTCTTGTTATTACTGAAACACTCACACAAGCTTAGGTGTGTCCTCACCTAGTCTTGAAGAGTTTATTTACATACATTTATCAAAGGGTCTCCTAAGTCCAAACAAATGACAGCTCAGGAACACTCCTCGGCAGTCCCAGCAGACCATGTTCCCTTATCCTTAAACTAAACCAAATTTTGACAACATTAAATGTCTGTAATATAAAATCTGAATGCTCTTAATGAATGATGTAGAACTAGAGGTGATTCGCAGCACCAGTGAACATAATAGAAATTGGTACAATTCTCATTATTTCTCCTATCATTAAGCTACTTTAGGGTGAAAATAGAGGTGGGTCAGTTGCCATACTCAAATTTTGGCATTTTATTCCAGTACTCTAAAACTAATACCAGTACTCAAAAAGTAATGAATCCAAAATGGGGATTCTTACCAATAATATTCCATTCCAATAATGTAACAAGTTAGAAAACCTTTAACTTCGTTTCTCTTAACTCACTGGCAGAACAGATGTGAAAGTGGGAACCCATCTGTAACTCACCTCCTGCAGGAGGAAGGAAAGGTTGGAGGATGAAGGAATGAGATTTTTGGTAACCTCATCCTAATGAACCAATGCTGCATGACAGAAAACTGCAGAGCTGCAATGAGCTGGAAGTCAGTGGCAGAAGTAGCTCCTGCAGCAGCAGCCCAGAACCTACAGGCTGGAGATGCTGTGCTGGGTGATAGCTGGAAAGGAGCTCCTTCCTCAGTGATGCAGAGCACAGCCAGGCAAAACACTATTCATACATGTTTCACTATTAATGTAGCTGCATTTTCAGGGTCATCAAGCTCATCAGATGTGAAAGAAAAATGCTATCACTGGTATCAGAGGGAACTGATCTTTCAAATAGCCTAAGCAATCAGAATGAACATCAAATCCTGACAAACACCTGCCAGATTCTGAAAGGAAAGGTTTGGGGAACTGTTTTATCTTTTTTTCCTTTCTTTTTTCTTTTTTTCTGTTTTTTTTTGGTGGTGGTGGGGAATAAAAATAATTCCCCATCCTTCTGTCCTATCTCAGTGTCAAAAGAAATGCCACATTGTTCTCTGGAGAGTATGCTGGTTTCTGCCTCCTAGGAATCACCACTCAGATGTGCTATGTGAAGAATAAATGTATTTTCCCCTTCTATCTCCTCAATTAATGAAGTAGGAAATGCTGCTGGTCATCACATTTTAGTATCACATTCAGAAGCTAAAAACACACACTCATTTTAAAACATGTTGGGTCAGATACATTTCTTTCCAGTTCTTGCCTCTGATCTATCTCCTTATTACAAAAGACTTCTTAGCTCTTATGTACAGCAGTAACCTGCAGCATTAGCCAGGTTACAACATTACTACAGACTTCACTAGATCAACTCCTCAAATCAACTGTGAACAAGTAGATGCATGTGTCAGCTCCTTTCAAGGTCATTCGTAAAGCCCTGCCCCATACAGCTAACTTTAATAAGGAGATGCATGACTTGAAAAGCAGAACCTTGGAAGTCTTGAATTCATTTTTTCTTGGCTTTGCTTTTTGTAAATAAAATACTAAACATAATTTGTATAAGATTGTCCCTCTAAAAGTTACAAGACTGGAAAATACTGGCTAGATTTATTTTAAGAGGAGGTACTTACCAAATGTCACCATTTTCCTGTTCAAAATGACTAATCATTTTGATTAACCTTTGATTTAAATGATTATATACCACAGCAAAGCACAAACATACATGAAATTAAACTCCAAAGAAATTCTCAAAGCACAGATCACAGAGAAAACAGTTATGGCAAAGCAGTTAGAGAATTTATTTACCCCATACATAACATTCAAACCAAAAGCTGATTCCACACGCTCAACAGGAAGACTCACCACATGTGCATTCATGCCCAGGAATCACAGCCTAGTTTAATCTTGTAGCCAACATGAGACTGCTTCCAGAGGAAACACCAAAAATATCAACCAAATAATTAAGTTACAGAAGAAATTCTTAACTACCATCTCAACAAGTATCTTCTGCAAGGAATTTTACTTCACATTGGAAATTGGTGCTAGGATGTTAGTCACATATAAATATAATAATAATATAATAATATATAATATAATATATAAATATATAAATATATAAAATAATATATTATATACTATAATAATATATA
>VWZO01008134.1:54893-120064 GCA_013396975.1 Bucco capensis | reverse complement strand
CCTCAGGACAAGAAGCAGGTCATTATTTAGCCACACCGGTCTTCCTCCTGCCCTGCTTGATTTCTTACAGAGAGGGATGGACATTTCTTGCACTCTAATCAGTGTATCTTTGAAGAGCTGCCAACTGTGGTGGGTTTCTTTGTCTCTAAGGACAGTGTTCCAGGGGACCTCTCCCATCAAGTCTCTTAGCAGCTGGAAGTTTGCCTTCCTGAAATTCAAAGTCCTTACCTTACTCTGTGCCATGCCTGTGCTTCTAGTGATTACGAACCTGACTAAGGCATGGTCACTACACCCTAGACTCCCTAGACTCCCTGATGATGACCTGGCTGATGTAGTTGCCAAGCCATTCTCCATGATATTTGAGAAGTCCTGACAGTTAGGTGAAGTCCTTGGTGACTGGAAAAAGGGAAACATGTCACCCATTTATAAAAAGGGTAGCAAGGAGGACCCTGGGAACTACCAACCTCTCAGCCTTACCTCTGTACCTGGGAAGATCATGCAACAGATCCTCCTAGAAGATATATTAAGGCACATGGAAGACAGGGAGGTGATTCAAGAGAGCTAACACAGCTTCACCCAAGGGCACATCCTGCCTGAGCAACCTAGTGGCTTCTAGGATGGAGCGACTGCATCAGTGAGCAATGGAAGAGCTACAGACATCATCTGTCTGGACNCCTCAGGACAAGAAGCAGGTCATTATTTAGCCACACCGGTCTTCCTCCTGCCCTGCTTGATTTCTTACAGAGAGGGATGGACATTTCTTGCACTCTAATCAGTGTATCTTTGAAGAGCTGCCAACTGTGGTGGGTTTCTTTGTCTCTAAGGACAGTGTTCCAGGGGACCTCTCCCATCAAGTCTCTTAGCAGCTGGAAGTTTGCCTTCCTGAAATTCAAAGTCCTTACCTTACTCTGTGCCATGCCTGTGCTTCTAGTGATTACGAACCTGACTAAGGCATGGTCACTACACCCTAGACTCCCTAGACTCCCTGATGATGACCTGGCTGATGTAGTTGCCAAGCCATTCTCCATGATATTTGAGAAGTCCTGACAGTTAGGTGAAGTCCTTGGTGACTGGAAAAAGGGAAACATGTCACCCATTTATAAAAAGGGTAGCAAGGAGGACCCTGGGAACTACCAACCTCTCAGCCTTACCTCTGTACCTGGGAAGATCATGCAACAGATCCTCCTAGAAGATATATTAAGGCACATGGAAGACAGGGAGGTGATTCAAGAGAGCTAACACAGCTTCACCCAAGGGCACATCCTGCCTGAGCAACCTAGTGGCTTCTAGGATGGAGCGACTGCATCAGTGAGCAATGGAAGAGCTACAGACATCATCTGTCTGGACTTGTGTAAGGCCTTTGACTCAGTTCCCCAAAACATCCTTCTTTCCAAAGTGGAGAGATATGGATTTGATTGGTGACGGTTCAGTGGATAAGGAATTGATTGGATGGTCACATCCAGCAGGTAGTGGTCAATAGCTTGATGTCTAGATGGAGATGAGTAACAAGTGGTGTCCCTCAGGGCTCTGTACTGGGAGCAGTGCTGTTTAATATATTCATCAACAACATTGACAGTGGATTGAATGCACTATCATCAGGTTTGCAGATGACACCAAGCTGAGTGGTGCAGTTAACATTCCTGAGGGATGGGATGCCATCCAGAGGGATTTGGATAAGCTTGAGAAGTGGGCCTGTGTGAACCTCTTGAGGTTCAACAAGACTTAAGGACAAGGTCCATAAAAATGATCAGAGGATGGAATGCCTCTTCTATGAGGAAAGGCTGGGAGAGTTGGGGTTGTTCAGCCTTCTAGTACTTGTAAGAAAGATGAGGAAAGACTTTTTAGTAAGGTCTGTTGTGATAAAATGAGGGGTAATGGCTTTAAACTAAAGGAGGGGAGATTTCAATTGAATGTGAGGAAATTTTTCACAATAAGGGTGATGAAGCTCTGGCACAGGTTGCCTAGAGAGAGGTTGTGGATGCCCCATCCCTGGAAACATTCAGTGTCAGGCTGGACAGGACTCTGAGCAACCTGATCTAGTTTTAGGTATCCCTGCTCATAGCAGAGGAGATGGAATAGATGACCTCTAAAGGTCCCTTCCAACTGTAACCATTCTATGATCCTATGAGAAAATAGAGAGAGGAGTGTTCCTATAGTTGTGTCATGGCTGCATCCACTTACCTCAAACCCCTTTGCAGCATGTGACTTAACAAAATTTCCATCTACTATCTAAACCTCTTCCTAATGTCTTCTTCCATTTCCCCTTCTGGGCTCTCACCTCCCACCCTTTACTTGTGTGCAACTGAGATCATTTTCCCAGTTGGTATGGATGAGCCAGGGCAGGAGCTGCTGTGTCTCTGCAGACCCAAGTTGAAATGACTGGTAGAGCAGCTGTTGATATTCCCAGATCATCCTAGTGCTGAGCACCATGGCGTCACTGAACGGACTGGACGGTAGCATCGTGGCATGGGGAGAAGTCCCCTGACAGGAGGAACAGCAACAGGAATCCTGGAGGATGTGTCCCTTGGCACAGGCCAGGTTTGGCCCATGCTGTGTCTCCTAGGTACGCGGTATTCAATGAGGATGGGTCCCTGGCTGAGCTGAAGGGATTTGAGGTGAAGCGCCGGGGAGAGCTCCAGCTGGTGAAGATATTCCAGTCTTCTGTATTTGAAGCCTTTCTGAAAGGCAGCACCTTGGAGGAGGTCTATGCTTCTGTGGCCAAGGTGGCAGATTACTGGCTGGATGTGCTTTACAGCAAGGTAAGCACAGCTCAGCGTGTCTATACTCCCAAGGGGGAGCCAGGAAAGTGTCAGAGCTGGTCAGCCACTGTGGGGTGGACTTCGCTTGCACAGAGTAGCTGATCTGATCTGCCTCTGATGGTCACTTCCATCATATTTCTGCTGCTTTGACTCTCTAGGTCTACTGACTCTGCTGGTTAGTCTTCTAGCACAAAAGCTATTCAGCTGTAATGGTGGGTGTTCTTCTCCAGTGATCTCCTTCAGGAAGCTGATCTGGTGGCCTTAACCCCCAAGGACATTGGCTAAGGCCATTCAATGAGGCAGAGAATGACACAGCCTCTTGCCTGTGCAGTGTTTTTTGAGGAGCCCAGAGACACCAGCTATACAATCACTGGGGAAAGCCAAGAAAACACAAGGAACTGTGAGATGAGAGGGACCAAGATGCCTGACTGGGTCCTTCCATTTTGCAATGACCTTGTACAAGTTGTTGGTGAGCACAACTACTTTTGTGTGCACCGATGGCACAAACTGATGCAAGCCTCAACCCCACACTATGTCTTCAGTAGGTCATCTTGGCAGCTGCAACAGGAAACAGTTCCCAGGTTCCCTGCAAAAAGCCACATCAAATGGGTGTTAGGCATTCCTCATATCTTGACAGGAGGATGGTTGGTCATTAGGTTCTTGCTAAGTTCGGGGGTTTTCCCCTCCCTTTCAGGCTGCCAACATGCCTGATTCGGAGCTGTTTGAGCTGATCTCGGAGAACCGGTCCATGTCACGCAAGCTGGAGGACTATGGGGAGCAGAAGTCCACTTCCATCAGCACTGCCAAGCGCCTGGCAGAGTTTCTGGGGGACCAGATGGTGAAGGATGCAGGGCTGAGCTGCCGGTTCATCATTTCCAAGAAACCAGAAGGGTCTCCAGTCACCGAGAGGTAACCCCATCTTGAGGGTCCAGGGCTGTTGACACTGGGGGCAACCAAGAGGGGAAGGGCAGGTGAGCAGGAGGTGAGCAAGCTGGTGAGATGTGGCCAAGTGATCACTTGTCTGCTGGCTCACACCATGAGCAAGACTAGCAATGGGTAATGCCCTACAACCACTGTGCAGTGGCCTCACAGAGGTGAGAGGAGAAGCCTGGAGGGTCTCTGCAGGCTGGGAGAGGGGAGTGTATGATGCCAGGACCTTGCTCTGGGTGGGTGATAAGTGCTTCCCTGCCTTCCCCAGAGCTATCCCCCTTGCCATCTTCCAAGCTGAGCCCAGCGTGCGCAAATATTACCTCCGGAAATGGCTGAAGAGCCCCTCACTGCAAGACTTCAACATCCGTGCGGTGAGTGGCACATCCCTGCAGATAGTCCCAGCTCCAGGACAGGGGCTTGTGTCTTCAGAGGCATGACCTGGCCAGTGGCTATTTGCACTCACAAAGCAGGGTGCTGGGAGCGGGATCCCAGGGAGATGATTGATCCTGTGCCTGGTGGCCTTTTGCTCAGCTTTCTTCACTACCTGCTGCTCTGCCCTCTTCACAGATTCTGGACTGGGACTACTACATAGAAAGACTGGGCAGCACGATCCAGAAAATCATCACCATTCCCGCAGCCCTGCAGCAGGTATGGGGTGGTACGGGGAAGGAGGAGGGCTTTGGTCGGTGTACTTGGTGTGATTTGGAGATGGTCTCCAGGTAAAGAACCCGGTACCACGTGTCCGTCACCCAGACTGGCTCCACAAGAAACTCCTGGAAAAGAATGATGTCTACAAACAGAAAAAAATCAATGAGCTCTTCACTTTGGAAGGCAAGAGACAGGTAGAGAGAATGAGGGCAAGGTGCTGGCTGTGCTGGTGGGACTCTTCTGCAACCCACATCCTCCTGCTGTCCCTGCTCCCTCAGGTCCTCACCAACCAGCCCCTGGAGGGGACACGCAGCTCGCAGATTGGTGACATAGAGGACTTTGGAGCTGCCAAGACCCTTCAGCCACTGGTTCCCATTGCAAATAAGCGAAAGCGTGTTCCTACGACAGAGGAGAGCCAACAGATGTCCCAGTACCTGGAGCTGTCCCAGTCCTGGCGGGAGATCCTGGGTCCACCTCCACCCCTGGGCACCACCAAGGTAAGTGAAGTGGACTGAGCAGGAGATGCCCTATGGCTGTGCTCATCCACCCAGGCAGCTCGAATGCTTCCAGGAGCAAGCTGTGGGTCTCCTGAAAACCTCTGCACACTCAGGGCTACAGGAGATGCAGAAATATAACCACTGATGGAGATAAGGGGGGCAGTGGTGGCTTCACAGCTGGGACACGAACATGATGTGGAGTTAGGGGATGAAGGGCTCAGCTGAGTGGCACAGCATTGCGGGGCTGGGAAGCCCATGCTTGTTTCTGGCTTGACTTGTGTGCTGTCATCCCACTCAGGAAGAGCGGCTGGTCTGGCTGCGCTACCACCAGAAGAAGTGGGAGCTGCAGGCTCGGCAGCGGCGGGAGCGGCGGAAGAGGCGGAGGCTGGAGGACAGCGAGGTGACAGCAGGCAGAAGAGTGGTCCGCGATGCCCTTTCCAAAGGGCTAAGCATCTATCTGCGCAGGACAGCGCGCAGCATCCTGGACCTGCCCTGGCAGATTGTGCAGGTACCGGCAAGGGGACTTGCTGCGGAGGGCAGCCCAGGGTGTAAGCTTCACATTCACACTATCTGTGGTCGAATGGTGAAGTTCAGGGACCGCTGACCCAAACACCACCGCATTGTTAACCCTGGGGAGGCCAGGTGGTGCTGCAAAGCACTTTTATATGGAAACAGGAGGCCACATGGTCATTCTTGGTGGTGAGTCTGGGATGTGCGTGTAGATCTGCCAGTAGGGCAGCTCCAGTTCAACTCATGGGCAGCACTGCCATAGTTACAGAGCCACGAAAACACTGGTTGAGGTTGGAGGCAGCTCTGGGATCCATCTGGTCCAACCACTTGCACAAGCAGGGCCTCCCAGAGCCAGTTGCCCAGGACAGTATCCAGATGGCTTTTGAGTATGTCTGAGGTTGGAGAGTCCACCAACTTCCCTGGGCAACCTGTGACAGGGCTTGGATACCCTCACAGTGAAAAAGTGTTTCCTTATGTTCAGAGGGACCCTTTTGTGCTCCAGTGTGTGCCCATGGCCTCTGCTTCTGCCACTGGGAATCACTGGGAAGAGCCTGGCTCCATAGATTGATGAGATTCCCTTGAGCTTCCTCTGCTCTTTCCTCGTGACATGCTCCAGTCTCTTAATCCACAAGGATGAACTCTGCAGCCTTTCACTGAAATCTTTCCAGTGTGTCTGTGTCTCTCTTGAACTGGAGAACCCAATGTACCTGTGATGGACACAGGATTCCAGTGATGCCTGGAAGCAGCCCACATACAAACACAGAGGTGGGGTAGTGCCATCCAGGGGTTTTCACAAATCCTCATTTGGCCACGTGGCCATCTGAGCCCAGCCCTTGTCACCCACACCATGTTCCAGAAAGACCTTCAGAGCTGCAGGAAGCCCTTATGCAAGCATGAGACTGAGATGGGGCAGCTGGTTCAGGATGCCAGAGCAACTTGGCTGACATCGAGGGCCAGCCAGACTTTTCTCCATGGTACCTTGGGGTAGTAGCAAGACATCAGGACTCCAGTGCTTAAAGCAACAACTCTTAAAACCCCCTACTCTCCTTGTGGCCACCAGGTGGCCATATGGGTCCACAAAGTGCTCTGCAGCTTAGGCATAAGCACTGATAATGTGGTGGATCTCCCGGCTAATGCTGACTTTGTACCCCATGTCCTGCAGATTGCTGAGACCAGCCAGCCTGGACTGTTTCGGCTGTGGGCAGTGATTGGGAGTGACCTGCACTGCATCAGGCTGAGCATCCCCCGTGTCTTTTACGTCAACCAGCGTGTCCCGAAGCCAGAGGAGGGAGCAGCCTACAGGAAGGTGAGGACCTGCCCGTTCTGGAAAGGAAAAGAGCCTCTGTGATAGGCACTTCACCTCCACTGCAAGGTGTGATTCATATCAGGGGATATGGTTTAGGGGTAAATTTTGCAGGGCAGGGTTAATGATTGGACTCGATGATCCCAAGGGTCTTTTCCAACCTGAATGATTCTATGATTCAATCATAACAAGCATCTGCCTTGCAGAGCCTTGCTCTCCCACTCCACTGGTGTACCTCATCCAGTCCCTGGTACATCTGTTAATCCCAGCCTGCCCAGAAAGTGGGTTCTCCATTACAGGAATTTGGAATGTGCATGAGTATAACGGGCTGATTTCCTTAGGAGAGAGGAGCAGAGGGAGCTGAGGGGGCTCAGACTCTAGCTTCCTGCAGCCCTTAGAAGTGCCCCAGCACCTGGCAGAGCTGCTGTATGGTGTGATGTGCCCTGCTAAGCATGTCCCTTGTCTTGGCAGGTGAACAGGATCCTGCCCCGCTCCAACTTAGTTTACAACCTGTATGAATATTCTGTCCCTGAGGATATGTATCAAGAACACATCAATGAAATCAATGCAGATCTCTCCGCTCCAGACATCGAGGGAGTGTATGAGACACAGGTAACTCCTTGGATGCTCATTTCCAAGGATTGCTGGGTGTTCACTCGTTAGTCTGGCACAGGTGGACACCTGGCACTTAAAAATTCAACAACCTGGTGTGACACCAAAAATCGAAGACCCCGCGCAGCAGAGTGCTGTGGAATATACCCACATTCATGTGGGCAGAGATACTGAGCACATGCTTTAAGGCATGCCAGGGAAAGAGGGTTTGGTTTATTTGGAGACAGGAAACTTAGGCAAAAGAAGGCATTTAAACAGAAATGATGACCTTCCTCTAAACCAAACTAGAACTAGCTTGCTGGTTTTCTGGCCAGAAAAGGTAAGGGGTATTTAAAGATGGGGGAAAACCTAACACATGTGGAGTTGTACATAGGTCTGGATGCCCTGTCCTCCAAAAGGAGGTTACAAACTTTAGAAAGAAGAATAGGATACAACTTCAAAGTTTGGAAAGAGCAAGGACAACCTAAACGAAATTCAGTACAAAGCGGTTGAGCCAAAATTAAATTTACCAGTGCTATTAATGCTGAAAGCCTAAAGATGCATATGGGAAACTGTGATCTCTGTTTCTAACAAGGACACTGGATTGTTCAGCAGCTCAAAACCTGGTGACAGGAATTTCATTACAAAGACATTGTAGTGTCAGGACCTATATGGAAGTGGCAGAGTAGGTTGCACCATTGTAGGAGTGGAGCTAAATGTTAAAGAAAGGATAGAGGCAAGTGAATTTGCTACTGAAGTGCAACATAGAATTATTATGGATGAAAAGTCTGTCTAAATTAGACAAGCTTGGTGTAAGCAGTGGTGCCATTAGCTACCAAATGCTTTGTGAGATGCAAGAGGATGCAAGGGCAAGAAGAGCATCATGAAGTTGTAAGACTTAAGCTGCTGAAGTAATTGGTATACCCTGGAAAGTGTTACAGTGGGGCATGATGAAAGAAACCATTTTTATTCTCCCTAAATTTCAGCTTTTAGAAAATTTGGATAAAGGTCCCACAGGGCAAGGCACAACTCATAGTTCTGCCAAAGTGACCAGCACTACCCAAATTTATCATGTCTGTAGGAGATCTTCCATAGCAAACCTTAATCCTCTTCACTACTATAGTGTTTAATAAGTGGGACTGGGTAAAATCAAGGATCATCTAGCTAAGAGGAAATTAAAATTAGCCACTGAAGTAAAACAAGGGCCATGGAGATGTTTTAAAGATGTTAAAGAAAGTGTTATGATCAAGGGTTGCAGCATCAGTTGTGCAAGGGGAGGCTAAGCAAGCTAAAACTGTTCAGCCTGGAGGAGTAAAAGAGAGGAGCCAGGCTTTTGTATGTGGTGCCTAGGGAGAGAAGCTGGAGGCAACAGGCACAAACAAAACATGGAAAATTCTGTGTAAACACAGAAAACATTTCTGCAATGTGATCAAGCAGGTTGCCTGGAGGGTTGTGGTGTTTCCACCCTCACAGATACAGAAAACCAAAGTAGACACATTCCAGGGCAAGGAAAGATCTGTCTTTAAACATCTGCAGTGTGGTTCTGAGTGTGATCTCCAAAAATGTAGCAGGACTAACACAGGAGGACAACGAGGAGGATGTGACGAAGGGAACGGCTTCCTTGCAGTGGTGGGACTCAGGGACATGGAAATGCTTTGGCTTGCTAAAGAGATCTTGAAGTGGGAGGTACTAGTGGTCTATAAAATCAAAACTAGCATTAGAGAAGTGTGATTAGGCAAGGGATGTTTATGGTTCCACACCATTTTGAGAGTGGGTCCCACAGCAAGTCATGCAAGAGGAGTCTTCTGCAACAGTGGAGTTTATAGCTGTAGAGTTAATAAAACAGGGCACATCAGTGGTGGATCTCCCTCTGTGCCGATCATCTTTGGGTTCATATGAAGCCTTTCTCTCGAGGGAGTGCCAAACCACAAGTTGTAGGGCTGCAAGATTGCCCAGATATTGCTTCACACCTCCAAAGTACCTGCTGCTGCCCTCGATGGTGGGACTTGAGGCTAGATAGGAACACATGTGAGTTAAGATACTTGTTCTGTATCTCCAGCACTGGCAAGGGTGATCATACCAAACTCATGCTGAAGGCACCTCAACTATGTCCTACCTGTGTTTTTTAAGCTGGGTTGTTCTAGATCTAAAACCCCTGAGAGGAGCTTGGTAGTGAAACATTGTTCCAGTACATCCCTTCTCATCACTGCAGGTGCCACTCCTCCTGCGTGCCCTGATCCAGCTGGGCTGCGTGTGCACGGTCAGCAGGCAGCTTGTCAGGCACTCGACAGGGCGAGAGGCCGAAACTTTTGACATTGAGCACCTGGAGATGCGCTCGCTAGCCCAGTTCACTTACCTGGAGCCAGGTGAGGCACCCTGGGAGAGGGGCTGGTGGGACACCCGGGACCTGGCACTGCAGATACCACTGATGCTGTGTGCTCTGTGTGCCTAGGAAGTATTCGCCACATCTACCTCTACCACAGCTCCCAGGGCAGCAAGGCACTTTTGGGCCTCTTCATCCCCTCGCAGCGCAAAGCTGCTGTCTTTGTGCTGGACAAGGTAAGATGGGACTTCGGAGGTTTGGAGCTGACAATGTGTGCTCACAGCCCAGAAGTCAACCATATCCTGGGCTGCATCCCCAGCAGGTCAGGGAGCAGATTCTGCCCCTCCGTTCCACTCTGGTGAGACATCACCTGCAGTGCTGGGTCCAGCTCTGGAGTCCTTAGCACAAGACAAACATGGACCTGGTGGAGCATGTCCAGAGGAGGCCACAGAAAAGATCAGAGGGCTGGAACCTCTCTGCTGTGAGAACAGGCTGAGAGAATTGTCATTGTTCAGCCTGGAGAAAAGAAGGCTCTGGGGAGATCTTATAGTGGTCTTTCAGTAATTAAAGTGGCTTATAAGAAAGACAGAGGCAGACTTATTATCAGGGCCTGTTGCAACAGAAAAAGGAGTAATGGTTTTAAACTAAAAGAGGGTGATTTAGACTGGCTAGAAGGAAGGATTTTTTTTTTACAGAGAGTAGTGACACACAGGCACAATTTGCCCAGAGAGGTGGTAGATGCTCCACCCCTGGAAACATTCGAGGTCTGGGTTTTGAGCAGCCTGCTCTAGTTGAAGATGTCCATGCCCATGCCTGTGGGGGCTTGGAGTAGATGATCTTTAGAAGTCCATTCCTACCTAAACCATTCTACAATGGGCGTGAGGCAATACGAGGTTTCTGTGTGCATTACACATCTCTGCTGTATTTCGGCAGAGCTTGGTGGAAGGCATCTCATGATGCACAGATGGGAGAACCCCCAGGACCTTGCAGCCCAGGGTCCCTCTCCCCCAGGCTCTGACCCAGTTCCCCTTGGGCACAGGTACGCAGCAACCAGATGCCAAATCTCACCACGCTCTTTTCAGTGGAGCGTAGTGCACTGCTGGAAAAGGCAGGGGAGGAGCTGCTGCCCCCAGATAAGCACACCTTCGAAGTGCGTGCTGAGACCGACCCCAAGGCCATCTACAGAGCTATCCAACGGCTGCTACTGGGCTACAAGGTGAGATGAAGGTGTGAAGAAGGTCCCACAGGGACCCTGTCCATGCATGCACATGGGAAGAGAAGGATGCTGTGAAAGGCACTGGTGTACCAGTGCAGCACCTGCAGGTAGCTGCTGGCCCAAATGTCAAGGATGGAAATGTGTGTTGCTCAAGGTCTTGGACTTGCCTGAAGTGGCTTGCCTGGGGCAGTGCAAGTAGTGACACTACCTCAGTATCTCCTCTCCCTCCCTCTGCTTAGCTGGAGAGCCGGTTGCACCTAGGTAGGTGCTTCCGGAGTGCTGCATTGTGCTGTCCCCACCATGGGGACCTGCTGTAGGGACAGGGCATCTGGCACTGCTGGTTTTCTGCTTAACAGAGGCGTTCACCAGAGAGGTGCACCAGGATGTGTCTTCTTCACACAGGATGAGCGCCGGGGCCCCACCCTGATTGCTATGCAGTCTAACTGGGACCTGAAGCGGCTGGCAAGTGTCATCCCCATCATCGAGGAGTTCCCCTTGGTCCCCATCCGGCTGGTAGATGACATAAACTACTTGGTCCTGGACTGGCAGCGCCATGCTGCTCGCCGCATGATCCGCCACTATCTGAACCTGGACACCTGCCTCTCCCAGGCTTTTGAGATGAGCAGGTGCCTGGAGTCCCCTGAGACTGTCCTGTGCCCTTAATGGGACCAGGGAAGGCTGCTCATCCCTGGAAGGGACAGTCAGGGGTCCCTGTCCTCTCTGCAGCTATGCTAACCCCTGTGACCATTCACCCCTCTGTGCCCCAGGTACTACCACATCCCTATTGGGAACCTCCCTGATGACATCTCCACCTTCGGCTCTGACCTGTTCTTCTCGCGCCACCTCCGTCGTCACAACCACCTGCTGTGGATGTCACCAACGACCCGCCCAGACCTGGGGGGTAAGGAGGCTGATGACAATCGCCTAGTCACGGAGTTTGATGAGAGATCCTCCGTGGAGATAAACAACCCTGGCTGCTACTCCACAGGTAAGGAGGGAGTAGGGTGGTAGCGCTGAGCAGAGGCAGAGCTGGATCTTGCTCTGCAAGCCCTGTATAGGGATGCATGTGGTCTCCAAAGAGTCTCTGTGTTGACAGTGATCACCACCAGCTTTGGCATTTCATCAGTGTTATGGGCAAGAGGCATGTTGTAGGGCAGGGAGGTCTCACCTGCAATGTGTGCAAGCATCTAAATGCAGATTCCCTCCCAATTCATGGCCACTGCCAGCAACACTCAGAAGATCATCTGCAGTGTGTCAGCCTAAGGACAGACTAGCTCAACTGGTCATCCCTGGTGACCCTAGAACAGATCTTTCTCAGAGGCAGAAGCAGCTGGAATGGTAGTCAGTTCTGCTGAGCTCCTCTGCTCAGCCTCCAGGAAAAAATTGATGGTTCCCACTGGATTAGTAGGTCCAAGTCTTATTGGAAGGCAAGTGTGCAAGTGCTGGTCAAGACAGTCATGCCTGTGAAAGCATCTCCCCATTTGGTGAAGCAACAGCTATAGATCACTGTGAAAAGCACTTCTGGCAAAGGGGCAGGGACAGCATCATTGCTGGTTCTTTGTTCTCCCAGCTGAGATGTTTTATTTGCTGTTAGTGTGTCTGGAACTGGACATCCAGAGCCTGGCTGTAAACACGGTGTTGCAGTCCCACCACATAAATGACATGGAAGGAGGCTCCAGCATGAGCATCAGCTTTGACGTGATTCAGCAGGCATCCCTAGAAGACATGGTGACGGGGAACCAAGCTGCCAACATCCCAGCCAGCTATGATGAAACTGCCCTCTGCTCCAACACTTTCAGGTATGGCTCTAGGAGCCAGCAGGAGGTGGAGCATCTGGTCTCCATTCTGGCAGGTCCCCTAGGGACTCTCATTTCCTAGGGTCTCTCATTTCTTCCTGGCTTTAGTTTTTCACAGACTTGTGCCAGCAATGGGGCTTGTGGGGTGCTCTAAACATAAATCCAGATCTCAAGGGCAGGGCAGGCATCTTCTCCAACAGACTTTTGAATCTCCTGGGCTCAGGACTGCCTGGTGGCTCAGCCAGCAGATGTATGGGGATGTTGGCAAAGACTTTGTCTGTTCCTGTTTCTGTTTCCTTTGTGCTCCGCCAGGTTGTTGAGGCTCATGTGCCGAGGGCTCACATGTCTATGCTCCAGCAGAGTTCCTGCTCTGAATCCTCCAGTGTATCTGAAAACATGTCCCTCTCTGGAAGGGGAAGGGGGTCACTTGTGGCTGGTAGGGTGATGTTTGTCTCTGCCCCCTGGCAGGATCCTGAAGAGCATGGTGGTGAGCTGGGTGAAGGAGATCACACAGTATCACAACATCTACGCAGACAACCAGGTCATTCACTTTTACCGTTGGCTTCGCTCTCCTTCTTCCCTGCTCTATGACCCGGCATTGCATCGCGCGCTCCACAACATGATGAAGAAGCTTTTCCTGCAGTAAGTGAGACATGGAACATGCCAAGCTGGTGAAAGAGGAAGGGACAGGTGTGTCATTAGTGACCAGGACACTTGGCTCCCACAGTCACTTCTCTCTGCCACATTGTGCAGAGTGACATGCTCCTTTGCATGACATCACCAACATGCTTGACTCCTGACTGTGCTGGGTCAGCACATCCTCCACGAGTTGCATCTACTCCCTGGGCTTTGCCTTCCTGCTGCTGACTCCCCCTCCTGTGCCCTGCCTGCAGGCTGGTGGCTGAGTTCAAGCGTCTGGGCTCATCAGTGGTTTATGCCAACTTCAACCGGATCATTCTCTGCACCAAGAAGCGACACATTGAGGACGCCATCAGCTACATGGAGTACATCATCAACAGGTTGGCTGTGCTGGCCAGGCTTGCAGATGAGCATTCCAGATGATAGAGCTGAGGCAAAGCTCAGGGACAGGAGGAAGATTGCTGTTTTTTTGCCTTTTGATGGGCCTCAGCAATGAATTTAGTTTGGGATTTTTTGGTGGGCGTTTTTCGTTGTTGTTTTTTGTTTGTTTTCTTTTCTTTTTTGCAAAGCTACTGCAGGAATAAGGCTTCCCAGGTGGTGTCATGCCTGGAGAGGCATCTGTCCTCTATAGGTAATAGTCTGAGAATACTCATAGATTTCAATCCAGAAGAGCCCATCAGGAGAGCTTGAGGTAATCAGCACCTCATCCCCTGGCTGGCTCTCAGCACCCTAGCCATGGCACAAGCACCTTGACACAAGCCTAGGGAGCCACGACTTCTTGGGCATGGCTTCCCCTGGGGTCCCTGCCAGTCGTTGGATGGGAGAGGGGAATCCCTCTCTCCTTGCCAGCACCACCTCTTCCCCACCACATCCCACAGAGAAGACTGAGCTAGGGATGATGCTGATCCTGTGGGTGACTGCAGTCTTTTCCCTCCAGCATCCACACCAAGGAGATTTTCCACTCTCTGACCATCTCCTTCTCCCGCTGCTGGGAATTCTTGCTCTGGATGGATCCAGCAAATTATGGAGGTATAAAGGGAAAAGTGGATTCTCGCATCCACTACAAGGAGGTAAGAGGAAGAACTCAGGGTACTGGGGGTTGAGCTGAGAGGGGACGTGTTGGCTGGGCATGAGGAACTGCTGTGATATTGCTGACTTTTCCAGAAGGACACCAGCAAGAGGCAAGTGTTTGAGGAGGAGGACAGTGAGGAAGAGGAGGAAGCAGCAGCAGAGGAAAAAGAGGAGGAGGAAGGGGAGCCAAACATGGAGGAGCTGCTGGAGAACAGCTGGAACATAGCACAGTTCCTGCCCCAGGCTGCCTCCTGCCAGAGCTATTTCCTGATGATTGTGTCAGGTGAGCTGTCCCAGGGAAGGGACAAGGTTGCTTGTGCCTCCCCAGTGGCAGAGAGAGCCTGCAGCGGGCAGCTGCTGGCACGGGCTGGAGCTGGAGTCTTGCCTGTGTCTCCCCAGCCTACATTGTGGCTGTGTACCACAGCATGAAGGAGGAGCTGCGGCGCAGTGCCCTTGGGAGCACCCCTGTCAAGAGGAGAAGCACCAGCCAGAGGTCCCAGCTGGAACGGGGGGAGATGGGAGCCATGCCCGGTGAGTGCCGAGCCATAGGCAGCCCTGTTGCAGGCTGGGAACCACACACTTAGCTGTCCCCACATGCCATTGTATGGCTCAAGTGCTCTCTGCTCCATCTCTAGGTATGATCACCTTCTCGCAGGATTATGTGGCCAATGAGCTCACTCAGAGCTTTTTCACCATCACCCAGAAGATCCAGAAGAAGATGGCTGGTTCTCGTAATGCCACTGAGCCTTCAGACCTGTTCCCGGTTCTGCCTGGCTCCTACTTGCCACTCAACAACCCAGCTCTGGAGTTTATCAAATATGTATGCAAGGTCAGCAGGGTGGGCCAGGTCCCTTTTCTGATTGTTTGCAGTCAGGACTCATGTTCTGGTCCTTGTCCATGGCTCAGATTTGCTGCAGCTTTCTTACAGGAGTGATCTACAATGCTGCTTCTGTATAAGGTCACAAGGATATCAGCAGTCCTAATGACGACACTCTCCTCTGCTGGTATGTTCACTTGGCTCTTGTTCTTGTAGGTCCTCTCCCTGGATGCCAACATTACCAACCAGGTGAACAAACTGCGCCGGGACTTGCTGCGCCTCATCGAGGTGGGCGAGTTCTCAGAAGAAGCCCAGTTTCAGGACCCTTGCCGTTCTTATGTGCTCCCTGAAGTCATCTGCAGGAACTGCAACTTCTGCAGGGACCTGGACCTGTGCAAGGACCCTGCCCTCTCCCAGGTGCCGCCTCTTTCCTAGGGACATTAGAGGCCCCAGTATGGCAATGCTGGAGGCCAGTCAATCACATTGCTAACCATGGACTAGATGTCATGGTTGGCCTAGATGATCTTAAAGGTCTTTTCCAAACTAAACAAATCTATGATTACCCATCTTCTCTCTCAACCCCTTTGCTTTGCAGCTCTGCTGGTGGTGATCATCCTCACCAAAAGGCTATTTTCTGTTCACCTTTTCTAGCTGCTTGTGATGAGTCTGAGCATCCCTTGACTGGCTGAGGCATTGTCCTCTCCGAAAACTCGTTATACCATCCCAAGTGCTTGAGACTCTTATGCTTGCCTCTCTCCTCTTTGTCCCTAGGATGGGTCAGTGCTGCCCAGCTGGGTCTGTTCCAACTGCCAGGCACAGTATGACTCCAATGTTATTGAAGTAGCGCTGGTGGAAGCCCTGCAGAAGAAGCTGATGGCCTTTGTGCTGCAGGACTTGGTGAGTGCAGGGCTCCCCAGCTCTGCCTGTCCCCTTGGCTAGCTATGGCTGGACACATTCACTCTGCCCCTGGCAGAGGGACTTGGCCTCATCTCTTGGCCCACCTAAAACTCCTTGGCCTCCAGGTGTGCAAGAAGTGTCATGGTGTAAAGGAGGCACACATGCCCGTGTACTGCAGCTGTGCTGGAGACTTCAGCCTCACCATCTCTTCACAGGTATGCCTGCACCCTCCTGCCTGGCCCAACCCCTTGGCAGCAGCTCCTCAAAGGGCAGCAAGGAGCTCAGCAGTGGGTGCCCTGTTTCTCCTCTGCCTCTTCTCTAACTGCTTGTCCCCTGGTACTTACTGTGCTGCCCTCTGTGCCACCAGCCCTGCCCAGCCACCCCGCTAGAGCTCCTCACCATCCAGGGCTGCTGGGCAGCCTCCTTCCCTCCCTGCTTCCTTCTCCCCAGACTTTCATGGAACATGTTGGCATCTTCCAGAACATCGCCCGGCACTACAGCATGACCTACTTGCTGGAAACCATCGAGTGGCTGTTGCGCACCAATCCTCAGCTCCGCCACTGAGGTGGTGGGCTGCTCCTCCTGCCTGCACTGTGCCAGCTGGGGCACTGGGACCATGCTCCCATGTCTGTGGGAGAGTGGTCATGGACCCCACTGGTGATACACCAGACCCCAGAGAAGCTCCACACCCCTCCTCCAGCAAGGGAGGGAAGGCAGGAGCTGTGCCAGGGACTGGACTGGCCTGCCCTGGCTGCCTGGCATGGGAGTCTGGGGCACCAGCAGCTAGAGCTCAGCTCCACAGGTCTGCACTGGCCTCAGGTATGGTTTTAATATTGAATTTCCATAATAAATGGATTGTAGAAGGCAAGTGTCATTTGAGGGGGCAGGGTGGGAAGCAGGGGCTGTGACCCATAGCCCCCATCTATGGGGGATGCTTACAGTTGTGGTGTTTGGGGTGTGTTCTTGCTGGGCAGAAAGGACCAAGGACCTGTCCCTGTTTTATGTCTGCCTGCCTAGGCACAGGAAGGCTGCCGCCTGGCACTGCTCCCCCCTGCCACGGTGCTCCAGTGGAAGGGGATACCAGCACTAGAGGGGAAGCCCTGGCCCCTGATGTGACGGTGGCTCCTTGCCATTGCGTGCACATCTGGCTGCAGCCCGTGCCATGATTCTGGCCTGTCTCTGCCTCCTGCTCCTGAGCAACCATGGGGAAAGAGGTTCCAGGGCTGCAGCCAGAGACTCCTGTGCTTCCAATGACAACATGCAGTGAGGTGTGATCTCCTGCTACCCTTTGCAGGGGCAATGCCACCCAAATTGAGGCAGAGGAGCTCAGCAGCACACCATTGCCTGCCCCAGCAGGCCTCTGCCTCTGTCAGATTCAGGAAGCAGCTTGAGGGCAGGGATGTAGGGAGTTCCCACATCCCTGCAGTAGGGCCAGCAGGCCCAGGTCCCTCCACCTCCCACCACAGCTGGAGGATGTGCATGTCTCCACCTTGGCACTGCAGGGCTTGAGGATGGAGACCCAGCCACCAGTTGTGACACCCATATTCCCTCCATCTCACCTGCAGTGTGCAGCCCCAGGCAGGGATGTTGAGCATTGGGGGTTTATTGACAGACCTGGTGCTGGCAGTGGTTGGCACGTCTCACTCATCCATGGGTGCAACTGCTAGGTACAGCAGATCACTCAGAGCTAGGAGAGAGTCGAATCCTGGCAGTCAGGTGAAGTCCCTAGTGACTGGAAGAAGGGGCATGTTACACCCATTTTCAAAAAGGGTGTAAAGGAGGACCCTGGGAACTACAGACCTGTTAGCCTCACCTCTGTGCCTGGGAAAATCATGGAGCAGATTCTAGAAGGTCTGATAAGGCCCATGGAGGAGAGGGAGGTGATCAGAGACAGTCAGCATGGCTTCACTAAGGGCAGATCCTGTCTGACAAACCTAGTGGCTTTCTATGATACTGTGACTACCTCAGTGGACAAGGGACGACCTGTGGATGTGATCTATCTGGACTTGTGCAAGGCCTTTGACACAGTCCCCACAACATTCTACTGGCCAAGTTAGAGAGCTATGGATTTGATGGGTGGACTGTTCAGTGGATAAGGAACTGGCTGGCTGACCGCATCCAGAGGGTAGTGGTTAATGGCTCAAAGTCCAGCTGGAGATCAGTGACAAGTGGTGTCCCTCAGGGCTCTGTACTGGGGCCTGGACTGTTTAATATTTTTATAAATGATATCGACAGCAGCACTGAGTGCACCATCAGCAAGTTTGCAGATGACACCAAGCTATGGGGTGCTGTTGATAAGTTGGAGGGGCAAGATGTCATCCAGAAGGACCTAGACAAGCTGGAGAGGTGGGCCCAGGTGAACCTCATGAGCTTCAACAAGACCAAGTGCAGGGTCCTACACCTGGGTCGGAACAATCCCCACTATCAATACAGGCTAGGGGATGAGATGATGGAGAGCAGCCCTGCAGAAAAGGACTTGGGAGTGCTGGTGGACAAGAAGCTGGACATGAGCAAACAGTGCACACTGGCAGCCCAGAAGGCTAATCGCATCCTGGGCTGCATCAAAAGAAGCGTGGCCAGCAGATCCAGAGAGGTGATTTTGCCACTTTACTCTGCTCTGGTGAGACCTCATCTGGAATACTGTGTCCAGTTCTGGAGCCCTCAATACAGAAAGGACATGGATCTGATGGAGCAGGTCCAGAGGAGGGCCACAAAAATGATCAGGGGGCTGGAACACCTCTCCTATGAAGACAGGCTGAGGGAGCTGGGATTGTTCAGCCTGGAGAAGAGAAGACTGGGGGGACCTACTAGTGACTTTCCAGTACCTAAAAGGAACTTCCAAGAAGGCTGGAGAGGGCCTGTTTGCAAAGGCCTGGAGTGAAAGGACAAGGGGCAATGGTTTTAAATTGGAGAAGAGTAGACTTAAACTGGACATTAGAAAGAAGTTCCTCACCATGAGGGTGGTGGAACACTGGAACAGGTTGCCCAGGGAGGTGGTTGAGGCCCCATCCCTGGAGGCATTCCAGGCGAGGCTTGCCAGGGCTTTGGGCAACCTGATCTAGTTGGGGATGTCCCTGCCCACTGCAGGGGGGTTGGCCTAGATGACCTCCAGAGGTCCCTTCCAACCCAAACCATTCTATGATTCTATGATTCTATGAATGGTCTTGGATCTCAGGCAGAGTGAGCATCCTGTGGCAGCCATTTGGTGTCAGTCAAGCCCCACTGTACTAGCAAGGTGCACTGGGGCACTGGAAGAGCATCGGTAGAGCCCCGGGGCTGGGCTGGGACCTGGGCTGGCTCTGTCCTGGCAGTGACTCTCCTGTATCAAGGTAGCCTGGTGAGGGAGCAGAAGGAGCCCCTCTGCCTGCCCCGGGGCACAGCGGCATCACCCAGAAAGCCCAGAGAGGTGTTGCACACCTCTAGGCCTGAGGGAATGGTGTGGTTTTTCACACGTGACAAAGGCTTTTGGTAGTCCCAGGTGGTATTTCCTCCTGACCTGCATGCAGGTAGGTTTACAGAAAAGACACTGGACAGACTTGAAGCCCTCATGGGACATTACCAGGCTGCGTTATGCTCTGCTCTGGTAGGTGTCAGTGAGAGGGACTATCTCAACAACACAGCTTAGTCCTTGATGCCTGAGCAGGAAAATAACCAGTACCAGGCTGCCCAGAAGATGCTTGGCCTCAGGGATGACTGCTCCTTCACAGAGGACAGTGTCAAATACCCCAACAGAGGTAGACATGAATCACACTCATTTCAAGGAGACTAATATAACTTCTTTCCTCCCCGTTCCCAGGCTCAGCTTCCTCTATTCCTGTTTGACAAGATAGTTTGGGAAAGACCCAGTTAGGGACCTTCCCCCAAAAAGGAAAGAAAAATGAATAATTCACTCTGCACAACGGGAGTGAGTTGTAAAGAATAACTTTTAACAGAGAAGTATATAACAATGAAATACAGAATAAGATAAACCCTCTCAGTTCCCCCTCACACCACCGGCCGCCCCTTCACTCACAGTGAAACCTACTTGGATACATTCCAGTTAAGATTAGGAGGCAGATTAGCTGGTGTGGGATGGTGATGAAGGAACCAGGGTGGTGGATGGTTATGGGAGGATGGATGGACAGGCAACAAAGAGATGGTCTGGCCGCTCGAGCACGCTGCAGCAAAGATGGTGAAAGCCACGCGTTCACTCACTTCTAGGAAGTGAAGTGTCCTCCGAGCTCACTGCGCCAGACTTCCAGAGTCGTCTCCCCACAAGCTCCTCCCCAGCGCTCTTTTTGTTCTTGCATTCCCACACCGTGGCTACATCGAGCTACGTCACCGGGAGATCTCCGGGACTGGGGTATGCTGCCAGTTCGCCACTGGCGCCGCTCCGCAGGGCGCATGGTTCCGCCCCGAGCCGGCACCGCTGCTCCGGGACCTGCATGCACCGCCCCTGGCTGGTCCTCTGCCTCCGTGCTCGCCGGGGCTTGCTGGGGCTGCCCCAGCCGGCACCCGCTGCAGCCAGCACCCACAGCACCATCAGGGCAGGGGTGCGGGTTGCCGTGGCTCCTGCTGTGCTGACTCATCGCAGCCCGCTCGGCTCCTGCCTGCGTGGCTCAGCCGGTGGAGAGGGCTAACCCCCACCGAGAGTTCACAAACAAACACCCTAGCAGTCGGGGGGGGTGAAGGAGGGGAAAGATGGATACTTTCTGTTATTTTACACACCCTACAACAATTCCACACTCCTCTCCTCTCCTCATTACTGCTGCGTGTCACACTCAGACCAGTCAGCCAAGCAACAGAGGGTGCAGGGCTCATGTGTATGTCTCATGCTTTTCTTCACCTGTGCTCCCTCCTGGCTCCTCTGCAGGCTGCAGACCCTTTGGTGGAGGCTAGCCCAATTAACTTCATCGTCAGCCCAATATATGTTGTGGTTTGAAAATTGGCAGCAATTATGTGAAAGAAGGGTGGAAGAATACTAACAGTTGCCAAGAGCAGATGCTAGAAGACCTGTAACTGTGGATGGCCTTATGGGGACAGGAGAATTTGCTCAAATATACCAACAAATTCAGCTCCCCATACAGGCACTTAATGACTCTCATCAAGATGCCCTAAACGCATTCTTACAGGTCCCGGACACAAATAAAGCAGAACCATCTTTCACCCTTATAAAGCAAGGACCAAAAGAGTCATATATCACTTTTATAGACAGACTTAAAGATAATGTTGAAAAGAAAATAGCAAATGAAGAGGCAAGGAATATCATACTGAGACAACTGGCAATAGACAATGCCAATGCTGACTTGTCAGCGTGTTTTGCGCTCACTGCGGGGGGCCCCTCAATAATTGAAATGATGGAAGCAGTGCAAAAAGTAGGAACAGTATCACATAAAATGGAAGCAATGGCTGCTGTTTTTGCATCCATGAAGGCCACCCCTGTTACTTGTTTCAGCTGTGGCCAAGACGACACTTGAAACAACAATGTCTAAATAACAACAAAGGGAAGGCTTCAGGACCCAACATATGCCCTCGATGCAAGAAACATTATACCAATCAATGTCATTCAAAGCATGATAAAGACAGGAGATTGATCCTGGGAAACTCAACACAGTGTGAGGACAAGCCGCGCGATGACACAAGTCACTTCCCCCCGGTGGTGTTTCCCACCATCCCACCATGTTTCACATAGCCCAGTCTCAGAGTTATGATGTTATTGGCTTAAAACTTCAAGCTCCTCTTGCTTATTCCTCATGCTGCATGCATTGGTATAAAAACATTTGAAGAGTGACCCTTTATATTCGCTATCCCTTGAGTCAGGCAAAAGTATCTTATCTGCGCTTGACCCCACAATCCTTGAGGAGCCAACCCGTCCCTCCTCACTGTCATGTCTCATTCTATCTCCTACCCCCTTCCAACCTAGTTTAAAGCCCTGTCTATCAACCAAGCCAGCTCATGAGACAAGACCCTTTTAGCCCTGTGAGTCAGTTGCTTCCCATTAGATGCCAACAGAGCAGGGGAAGAATAAATCCTCCCATGATCAAAAGAATCCAAAGTTCTGACAGTGACACCAATGCTGCAGCCATATATTAAGAGAATAGATCCTCCTATTCCTATCAATATTTTCCTCAGCGACTGTGGGAAGCGAGGAAAATATTACTTGTGCTCCTGATCCTTCTACTAAATGACCCAGGGCCCTGAACTCTTTTTTAATGGCCCTTAAGTTACTCACCTCCACATCATCAGATCCAGCTTGGATAACTATAAAAGGATTATAATCTGTGCTCTGCACCAAACTGGGAAGTTTACTAGTGATATCCCTTACCTTGGACCCAGGGAAGCAGCAGACTTCCCTATGGTTTGGATCCAGTCAGCATATTGGGCCTTCCATTCCCCTCAGGGTAGAATCACCAATGACAGTAACTCGTCTTTTCTTCCTAACAGAGGTAGTACTAATGCTAGATGCAGTCTGTCTTGCCCTGGGCGACTCTTCTAATCCAGAAGAACCTGTGTCTCTATCTTCCTGTGTTAACTTGTCTTGATCCAGGGCATGATATCTATTATATGTAGGCACCTGAGAAGAAGAAGAGGCAGTCCGGGAGAGGGCATGTCTGCCACGCCGAGTGGTGACCTGAATCCATTCTCCACTATTATCTAATTCTTCACTGTCATTCTAATCCTTCTCCCTCTTCCCCCTGTTGGGTGAGAAGACAATGGGGTCTTTCTATGACAAGGTGGAACCTCCTGCTGGGAACGTTCAGGGAGTGACTCGACCAGTCTATCTCCTTCTCACAGTCCCTGATAATTCTTAATCTTTCCACTTCATCTTTCAGTGCACCAACCAGGCTGAGGAGATCATCCAGTTGCTCACACCTTACACAGCAACGCAAGGTGCAAAGAGCCGAGTTTATTTCTCACACAGCCTTTTTATACCCTCCTCCCCCCAAGCACTACAATACCATCAAGCACCTGCAAAAGGGAGTACAGGAAAAGTACATTGCCACTGTCTTTTATATTTCTAATCTAATATTTCACAGCTGTGGTGAAACTGGGGTTCTTTGTTCTTGCTGTTCTCCTTCAAGCCAATTCTCCAAACTCAGCAACTCTTCCCATGAAATCAGACATTTCTGCATTTTCCTTTCTGCCTGTCAATTCTCTCATGGCAGCCTGCTCCGTTTCAATCCATGATTTTCCCACACTTCCTAGTAATAACCATTGGTATACATCTCTTAGGCTAGCTCCAACCCTTATGTAGATCACCTCTGAGACCTGAAGGGGAATAGCACCCTCCTGTACGCTCTCCCTTCATGCTCTGCCTTCACAAACTGCTTCACTAACTGCTCTGCTCCTGTTCGCAATGCCCTGGTTGCTACACTCCCTAGGCTTCACTTATATAGGGGAGGGCGTATCAACCTTCAGCTGAATTCACTGAGCACCACCCCTTCGTCACCCTGATTGGGTGACCCGGGCTTCCGTGCCCAATCAGTACCGGGGGGGGGGAGGGGGGGCATGTATCACGTGGACTACATGTGGGACATGCCAGTGTCCCAGGTGTGCTGCCCGAGCCCCTGGAACCAACCCGATGCTGCCTAGCAAGATCTAAAAATGAACCCCTGTCTTATCTCGCACATAGCCGCTCCTGTTCAAAGCCTTCTCATAGACAAGCAAAGACAACCGAAGGATTAACAACAATGGAAAAGTTAGCAAAAGCTACCTATGTTTTAAACTTTCTGAATCACTGGAATGAACACGAAGGACCTCCAATCATTAGACATTTCTCATCTTTATGCAAGGGGCTTACTTGCCCACAAGTGAATGCTCCAGTAATGGTTAAAGATTGTGTGTGGGAAGGTCCTTTTAAACTAGTAACTTGGGGCAAAGGGTATGGCTGTGTTTCCACAGATTCCGGACTGCAATGGGTCCTGTCATGCTTGGTATGACGCTCTCTTGCGCCATTCTCCTGATCACAGGAGTGCCCACAGGAATTCCTGCTCCTGCGGAGCCCAATTGGCTCACCTCCAGCAGAATGAATGTGTGGACTACCCGTGTTAAAGCAACCAGAACTGACGCTCTGTGTTTATCCATAGCCACACCAACAAACCCTTTCTGAACGCGCTTAGTGGGTATACCATTCACAAAGGATGACTGGTTGGTCTTTATTCATGATTATATGCCTCTATGCTTATACTGCAGCACGACTCACAATTATACAATAATTATTGAATATTGCCTAGAGAAACCTGTACAATTTAACCAATATCCAAAAAATCTTACAGCTCTTTCCCAAGAACCACAGGAAATAGACACTATGGGCAGCTTGTCTGCTGAATTCTGCTTTCACCTTTACCCTAAATACCCTGCAACTAATGACCCACTCGTCCCTGATGTAACCCGAGGGAGTGTTTGATAATGAAAGCCTCTGGTGCAGAAACAGGGCACCAACTAATATCATACCTCCTAATGTACCAATTGCTCTCCCAGATTGAATGTTTTTGATTTGTGGAGAAAGGGTATGGAAAGGTATTCCCAGCAGGGTTGAGAGAGGACCCTGCACCTTTGGTAACCTTGCATTATTTAATCCAAATAGAACTCCTTTAGCCTTTAGAGACCCCTCACCAAATAGACGCTTTAAATGCTCTTTTGATAAGCAAGATTTTGATACACATGTCTTTAGAGCAGATTGCAATTCTGAAATACATTTTTGGAACCATGCTCAAAGATTTTTTAGCAGCTTTCTGCTTCCAGGCGTGGCAGCAAGAAACGCTTTGGCTACTGTTTATAGAATGGGGTGTTGGTTAGCCAAGGAAGCAAATGCCACTGAATTGAGGAAATAAATCAATATTTTACTCACAGAAAAGGTTTATTCTCGGCGCCGGGTGTGCAGGGGATATCTCCACCAAAATACACACACCTTGCTGCTCAAACCGTGCTCTATTTATGTTACAAATTATTACATATGCAACAGGCTGCCATACACATGCATTAAGTTTCCGGGATATTACAATTGAAACTATCAACACAGTTTACATATGCAACAGGCTAACATCAAGTTTCACATACCACCACCCTAGGTCCCCCTTTGTTATACACCAACCTCCCTAGGTGGTCCATCTTTGTCTTGAAATGCTGAGTTATTCAGGATGTTGACTGGGGAATCAAGATGTCAGATTGCAGATCGGGTCCAGCTGATCTCTGGTTTCGTCTCAGTCTCCTCCACCCAGTTTCGATGCTTCTGTTCAGTCTCTCAGTCTCTTTTCAGTTTCTTTTTGTGTTGTACTCAGCTTCTTCTGTGTTGTACCTCACACCCAAATTATCCCATTATCTAGTTTAGGCTATTTCCAGTAAATATACAATGTTAGTTTGCCAAAAATGTTAGTTTCGCCTTAATCACCACTAGTTCTGCTTTAGAAGATTTGCTTACTGGTGTTAGCTCAATACGGAAAGCAACCCTGCAAAACAGCACAGCCATAGACTTTTTGCTATTAGCCCATGGTCATGGCTGTAAAGATTTTGAAGGGATGTGCTACATGAACTTAAGTGACCATTCACAATCCATTCATAGGAATATTGAGAAATTGAAAACTTTAATCACTCAGTTACGGCAAAACAATGAAGGTGAGATTGGTAATTTGTTTGATTGGTTAAATATTTTTCTTATAGGTTCTAAAGCAAGCCCTTATTGTTCTGTTACTTGGAGGTTTTTGCTTTCTAATATGTGTTCCCTGCCTGCTTTCATGTATTCAAAGAATAATCAATTGAAGTTTTCTCAAGTTTTTATTTTACAGCAACAAAATAAAGACAGGGAAGTTGTTAAGATCGAAGAACAAACAAGCCAGAGTCACCGTGAAGAAATCACAGAATTACTTGGGAGAAAGCCCCGGGACATGTGAGACGTGAGGAATCTAAAGAATGCAGCAAAGGACAACTTGAGATATGCAAAAGATACCTTGCATATGCAAGGGACAGCTATAGCATTATCTCTGTCATCCCTGTCTAGCAGTATTGTGTAAATCTCTGCATAGCAAATGGTTGACACAACCCAGTGGAAAATTTTCAGGCTTGTAAGAAATGGTATATAAGGGATGCTCACTGTTCAATAAATAAGAAGCTTCCTGCTCTGATCCAACAAAGGGTCTGTGATTTCAATCATGGCATAAGACCAACTAAAGTAACACACAGTTCCAAGCTGATGCTTGTTTTATTAGAATCTCATAGAACAATTTTTAAAGGTAAAATTCCAAATTCAAGACACTCAGGCATCAAAATCTTACAGCTTTTCCCAAAAACTCTACATTGTGAAGAAAAAGACATTCTAACCTAACATCTTCGGTTACAACTAACATTAATTGAAAGATGTAAACAAAGAATTTCATTTAAAGCATTGAATTGCTGAGATAAGCAATGTGGAAAGCTGAATAAAAAAAGAAAAAAATACAACCTGACACTGCCACTACAAGTTTACCTTTCCACAACTATGAGTACTTCCAGGTCAGTTCTTTCCACCAAAAAGATGCTGTAGTGGCAAAAAGATCTTGCTGGGGAAACAAAAATAAAAAGAGTCCATTAGACTTAAAATACTTCTCTGAGAATGGCAATAACAGGATAATTTCTGTCCACCAAAAACACACAACCCCAGCACAAAATAATACAAAGACTGCAAAAACAGTGGCAACTTAAAGAATAACTTGTGCCATAACTGTCTAGTCTCACTAGTTAAGAGGACTGGCATATATTAGGGTTAACAAGGACTTTTATTCCCAAATGAACTCGCCCATCAAACCAACAGTCCCTGCTGATGCTCAGCCTGTGCTGTGCAGTGAACAGATTGCTCTGGTGGGATATAGCTTCAACCACTTTAGAGCGCTTGTTTGGTCAGCAGGACATCCCTAAATGTTCCTTTGCCTTGGAAGACTTTGGCTTAACCACAGAAAAGAGGTATCCATTTTTTGAGATGATGTAGAGCCACCTGGACTGCCAGAATCAGCCAGAGTCCCCGACACAGGGTTGGACATAGTCAGGACTGCATCTGCTCACAACTGCAGTGTTTGTACCTTCTCCAGAACTTTGAGAGACCTCCTCCTGCGGACTCCATGGTTCCTTTCTTTACCATTTGGTCCATTTGCTGCAATAGCTGCATTGCACCCTCATCCTGACTGGTTGCTGCTCTTTGATCAAGGTTAGATTCCGTAGGCCCCCCTGTAAGAAACAGCAGCAAGAACAAAACCACAACCTTGCTCTCTCCATGTCTCCTGCAAACCCAATGGAAGTCCAAACTCTGACTGATTTGTAGCCTGGGAGCTTTCAAAGCAATCACAGTGCTGACTGTTTTGGAGGGAGGCTCCTATCTCATGGTCCAACTCTGAAAGAGCTCCATAGCCTAGCTCTGTGGGTGGGAATTTGTTACATGGGAAAACATCGCTGGTGACCTATCACTTTACAGATGCTGTAATTTCTAATCTCACATGCTGGAAAACACAAACTACATTTTTAAAAGGAAAATTAATACCAAAGTAATCCTTCCAGTTTTTGATTTAATACAACCAATTTGTATGAAGAAATCCAGGAACTCCTTACTTACAGAAACTCACTTGGTTACACCCCATGGTAAGGAAAGTTGGACTGAACTCACATGTGTTTTCTATGGAAGAATTCTGAAAGGAAAAGGAACCCAAGAACTGTTACACAATGTAAAATACTATTGTACAAAATATTTTTATTTGCTTGCTTTAAGAAGTAAAAGGCAAGGTCTACTCTCTAGTTCTGTGATTGTTTTTCCCTGCTATTATGCTGACTTTCTTCAACTAGTGGTGAAGAAATAGGAAGTATTTTATTTCTACCCCTCCCTTTTCAGGACATTCAGAGGCCTAACAGAATGCTGAGTAGAATCACATGAGCTATGGAAAAGACAGAGACTTAAAACCTCATGAACTGAGGTGCTGTAGGAAGTAACAGCCATGGGACAATACAGGTCCCAGACATCAGCCCTGCTAAGACATAGTCATAGAAAATAAGAGTAACAGGGAAGGGACAAAAATGGAAAGTGCCAGAAGCAAGAGGTGACCCAGAAATACTCCTTAGGAAACCAATCAGCAATACAAAGGACCACAAACAATGAAATCAATATGTACATTTCTTGAAGAAGGAGGAAACCAACTTTGTCATAGAGAGAGGATAACAGAAGAAGAGAACCACTCCCTGACAGTGTTTCTCTTGCATTAAGCTCAGGTTCATGCCAAATTCCAAACTTTAGATGGACTGAAAGGTCTTTGCACTTTGGTCTCAGAGGATTAACTGAACTAGGAAAATTATCTGCAGAGACAGGCTGAACATCTCTCAGTTATTTCTTCCTTTGACTTCTATTGGTGCACTTGGTAAGCAGAAAAATGTGCAGGCTTGACTCCACTCATCCTGACTAGACAGCCTGCTGTCAAAACTGCAGGCCTAGAAGGCATTTGGATGAGAGCTGAAAATGCATCTCTTTAACAGCCATGTGACTGCGGCACTTCCATGCTCCTCCTCCCCGAGTACCAACGCTGTACTGCACGCACTAATCAGACAGATTTCCTTCATGTTTAACAAGATCCTTCCCGTTTTGAGATGCACTCTAGAACATCAACTGGATTTGGATCCAAAGTCATACACTGCTGAGAAACTGAACAAGAGCCCTGGAGGAATGATCAGAAGAATCCTGAGAAAGGACCGGAGCTACTGATAAGTTTTTTCCTAAACCTAATGTTTCTTCACACCCAAATACCAAAAGAAACCAAATGGAAAATAAACCAAAGGGAAAGTATGTGACAGAAAGCACCTGACTCTGATTTAAAAATGCACATAAGGGAGAAGTCACCTACCCGTCATCTCAGGCGGTACTTCTGACATCTGCTCTGGTATTCACGGGACACAACAGTTTGTGTCTGGACTGCCCTTTCAGTGTAACAGTGCCCCAAGTAGTGCAAATTTCAGGTACAAGCAAGGGTGGCACAAGCACCCTTGTTCTGGAGCAGGTTCTTCTCACCTGAACTGGTTATTTGCTGAGTTTACCTTGAAAGAGCTCAGGACGTGTCCTCCTGCATTAGTTAACATAATATGAGGTTACGGTGATATCTGCTACCTACCACATTATTTCTCAGAGAAATAACCTACTAACCTGGAGCTCCAGCTTTCAAGGCCTTTAATGTTTGGGAAATTCAGACACTGTACAAGCAGCAGAGGCATTCTGGGAACAGTGATTATAATACAAGGGGGAACAAAAAAAGCATCTTTCAGAGGATGACCTTTATCCCACCAACAGAGCATTTGGAGCACACAAGAAAAGAAGTCATAAAGGGCATGTGTGGAGAGAACTGTCACTAAACCTGCAAAGAGTACTGGTTCAGTTTTGGGCCCCTCAAGACATTGAGGCATTAGAGTGTGTCCAGAGGAGAGTAACAAGGCTAGTGAGGGGTCTGGAGAATAAGTCTGATGAACAGTAGCAGAGGGAACTGGGGTTGTTTATTCTGGAGAGGAGGAGACTCAGGGGAGACCTTAGCTCTCTCTACAACTCCCTCAAAGGAGGTTGTAGCGAGATGGGGTAGGTCTCTTCTCCAGGGTTAGCAGTGAGAGGACGTGATGAAATGGCCTCAAGTTGCAGCAGGGGAGGTTTAGATTGGATGTCAGGAGGAATTTCTTTACTGAAAGCGTTGTTATGTCTTGGAATAGGCTGCCCAGGGAGGTGGTGGAGTCACCATCCCTGGAGGTGTTTAAGAAACATGTAGAAGCTCTACTTAGGGGCATGGATTAGTGGCATGTTAGTGATAAGTATGGTTGGACTTGATGATCTTAGAGGTCTCTTCCAACCATGATTCTGTGATTCTGTTACAAGAAAAGGGAGATGCTTGCAAGACCATGTGTGAAAGAAAGGGGAGTGGCAAGTCCTCACAAGGTGTCAGCACCCACTGTTGGCCTTTCGTGGTGTTCTGCATGAAATAGTATCCACAGTAAAAGAGAACTAGAGTCTTGAAGACAGGGCAGGATATCCCTCAGGCTCATCTCTGAGAGGTTAAGTTCATCCCTGGAGTTCGCAGCTTGACAGTCAGAAAAGTTTGTGCCATCTCCTTTGTCTAAGTTTGAGGAGCAGAAAAACACACAGGTTTCCATGCAGACGATGCAGGTGAAATGGGAAAAAAATTACCTGAAGACATTTTTATGCTTGCTGCTTTAAGAATCTAGGACTAAAGATATGCTGGTCTCTTTCTGAATATTCTGCAGCTTACCATTTCAAATCGATGCTCTGCTTTAGTCATATGGGGAACACACTTGGCTCCAGTTCTAGAAATAAGCCAAATAAGTAAGAACTGAGTTTACAGAAAGTCACAAAAGGGAAGCAATCTGGTAAATGGCTACTCTAAGTATTTCATTAGAAACCAAGACTTCAGTATCTCTAGACAACAAGACAGATACCCTTAATCTGTATTTGTACTCAAGTTTCAAAGTCTTATGTAAAAAATGAAAATATGCACTCATTCCAGTGTCAGGCTTTCTGCTTTTCTAATACAGCCAACAAGCAGTTAAAGAGAAAAGAAGTGTTACATGATATGTAACAAGGGTGGTGGAACACTGGAACAGGTTGCCCAGGGAGGTGGTTGAGGCCCCATCCCTGAAGGCATTCAAGGCGAGGCTTGAGAGGGCTCTGGGCAACCTGATCTAGTTGGGGATGTCCCTGCCCAGTGCAGGGTGGTTGGACTAGATGAGCTCCAGAGGTCCCTTCCAACCCTAACCATTCTATGATTCTATAGAGCTCAAATATGGAAAGAGGGATGAGCAACAAGTTGAGAAAGCTTGCAAATCCTACAAGGTTGCTTACAAAAAGAGAAGGGTGGTAGCAAAGAACCATAGAAATATCTTAGAAGACTTGATCATGGTGCAATAAACAGGCAGAGGAAACTCTGTATAGACAGGGACAAAGTGATGCACATGGGGAAAAACAATCCTGGCTTCACACACAAAATAGTGCTCTTTGAGCTGGTCAGGACCACTGGGGAGAGACATCTGGAGATTCTGACAGCTCAACACCCAACAGCACCCCAAGAAAGCCCAAACGCAAATACAAATGAGCAAAAGAGCTTGTCCAAAAGAAAAAAAAACAAACATCAAGAGGTGGCCTGGTTACCTTGCCAGGAGGAGCACTCAGACTGAATGAGCTCTTCAGCCTAAAGGAGTAATTGGAAGAACATGACAGAAGGCCTGAAGTTGATGCCTCATCAACTTACTTTTGAAATCTTGTCTGTACTGGTGTAACTGCTGGGGTAAGATACAGGACAAAGAGAGAATTGCCAAAGTGGATCATGAAAAAGCCCTGTATGGCCTTGCACTTTATAAATCTACAACTCATGACTTGGCTAAAAGAGATTAGAAACCATTCTAGATCCTGGTCTCATTCTTCACACATTTCCAGCAGTTTTATTATGACTAGAAACTGATGGCAGGGAGGCAAATGAAAGGGCTACATTTGTATGAGTAGGAAAAGAACTGGCTTCAAACTTCTCCTGTTATGTATGTATATGTATGTATGGCTAGGCTTTGCGAACGAAGATCCAGGGAGGGCTCCACCCACGCTCCTCATCAGCGCCTTTTCCAAGCGCGCTGATAAAAAGAGGATAGCAGATAGCACCCTCGAGCCTGCACAATGGATTTTTTTTAGGTGAGACACAGCATGCGCAGAGCTGGACCCACCCTTTAGTCCTAAGGTTCATCTGCCAGGGCCTAGCAAGCTTGGATGCTGCCAGCGAAGTCCTTAGCACAGAGGTTTTATTAGACTGTCTTTCTCTTAGATGGAAGGCCTTACAGGGCTAAACGAGCTCCATCTGCCCGGGTTTGGAATTAGAGTTGTCCCTCTCCTAGGATGACTGCCAGAAGGCTAATGAGCTCATCCTGCCCATACATGGATTCTAGGAACATGGGTATCACTCCCCACACTTTACCGTGAGCAGTGAGTTTTATGCTCCCTCTGCTGTCGGCACAGTTATCGCACCAGGGGCCACAGGAGACCACAAGTGATTTTCAGACTGTGCCTGTCTGTTGTTACAATCTCTGCATAAAATACATTTGGGAATTGGATAGAATGTAAGGCAACAAGGGAGATGATTTGACATAGTCTGTACATCACCATGAAAGGGGCAGGGTGAGCATAAACACTTCTGAACATAATGCTGGATCTGGGACTCTCTGCCAAGTACTTGTGAATACTAACCACAGACAAGAATTTTTTTTTATTTTTTTTTTAAGGTACACTCCATGGAATTTAGAAGCCTGCAAGACTGTAACTAACAGTGAGAGTGAGCCAGACAGGTCATCCAGAATTAAGTTTGAAGTTGGCCACCAGAAGTCAGCATTGCACCCTCATGCTGAAGGCAGCCAAAACCATCCTGAGCTGTATTAGGAGAGTTCTGCCTGCAGCTTGAGGGAGGTGATCCTTCCCCTCTGCTCAGGGCTGCTGAGGCCAGTCTCTGGGCTCTGTCCAGACTGGGGCTCCCCAGGACAAGACTAGGACTCGCTGGGGTGAGTGCAGCAAAGGGTCACAAAGATGATGAAGGGACTGGAGCACTTTTCATATGCAGAGAGGCTGGGAGAGCTGGGACTCTTCAGCCTGAAGAAGGCTCAGCGGGGAATCTTACCAGTGTTCACCTGACAGCAGGGAATGAAGAAGGAGAAGCTGGGCTCTCCTCAGCATCACCTTCTGGCAGGATGAGAGGCAAAGAGCACAAACTGTGAAACATGGAATTAAATCTGTACACAAGAAAAAAAACTCTGACTGCAACTGTGGTTGAGCACTGCAATAAGTTGTCTGCTGAAGTTGTTGTGTCTCCACTCCTGGAGTCCACTCCAAATCAGAGGGGACACAACCTGGGCAACATGCTCTGGGTGACCCTTCTTGAACAGGAGCAGTTGGACTCAATGACATCAAAGGTCCTGAAAACCTCAATGGTTCTGTGAAATCCACAGGTACAGCTCTTAGTCTCAAGATGAGAGGCAGCACTCATCAGCCAGCTCAGAGGAACAGGCTTGGGAAAATACAGATAGAAAACAGTTCCCAGTTCTTCCCTTGCCATCCCTGGCTCAGTTGCACAAGCCAGTGCACTGCTTTGTCTAGCTGCTGAGTTCTCATCCTGCCGTGATTCTACAGACAACATTAACACAAAGGAGTTCAACAGGAAGACCTCTAGTTAATGGCATGGGAACCTGAAAGCATATGACAACTTTTCTCCAAACATGGACAATGCTGCTTAGATTCTGTCACCTATACACAAGAAGGAAGGAGTCAAACTGGGCAAAGGATTACACAGGAATGAAGTATGAGTAAGGAGAAGAGACATTAAAAATGTTGGTATGTGCCCTGGAAGACTATTTTGCAGTCCACTGACCTGTCCATACTCAACTGTGGGCATGAGACCTCTGTGCCAATTTCAACTCTTCTTCTCTTCACTGTCTCTTCAGCTGCACTACTTTCTGACACTTCATTTCTTCTCTTGACCTTCAAACACTGCAAACTTGGTACTGATGAGCTTTGATTTTGACTTTCCTATTTTAGAACAGAAGTCAGAGTTAATATACATTCATACTTCACAAAATTATTCATGTTCATACAACAAAAACCGAAAAAGGATTTAGGAATAAAAGATCAGCTGTCTTATTCAAACAGAAGATAAGCATCAAGAGGTCATCCAAAGAGTTATGCTCAACAGTTTTAAACAAGGAATACTGCTTTCCAGGACACCCAGGACATAACAGTGCCTGACTGACACCCCAAAACAGGAGAACGATTGCATTGCCTATATATATATTCTGATATATATATATATGTATATATTCTGCTTCTTCACACTATTTGAAATAGAACTTAAAAAACAAAACTAGACACACAACTTACAAGCTTATCACTGCCGTTGTTTACTTCTTTACCTGTAACAGAGGTATTATACAATTTAGTGAATATCTGGTGACTGAACTTCTTTAATCAACTTACACTTTGCATTGCACCTCACAAGAAAAACTACTGAGAAACCAGGCTGGACATGTATATGATATGCTGAAACAGAAAAACTACAAATGTAGCTTTCAGAACTACAGTTCCTGGCTATGAACACCACATGTTGATGGTATGCAGACAATTGATTTTCCTGAAGAAATCTTCAGAAAAGAGGGAAGTGAAGAACTCATTCTGTATTCTGGGCACCAGAGGCATGATGCAAGGACAGTTGGGGCATAGCCTCTACAGAATATTGGCCAGCTAACCTCCAATGCATGGTATCCATACGTGTTTTTGTGAGGAAAAACCTCTGCCCACAGAAATTGGAAACATCAGTGCCTGAAAGCGACAGCATGTTACTGTTCCATCATTTTGGGATACAAAAGTTCTGCAATTATCTAGAGGGCAATGAAATGTTGAAGTAAGGTGCATAGGGAAGCCAGTGAGTTCTCCATGTTTAGAACTTTTTACATCCAAACATGGTATATTTGATAGGGGATGCTACACACAAGCAAATGGGAAAGACTATGAAGTAACTATTTGTACATTTTATAAAGGAGACTAGATGCTCCACTAAGCAGTCACAAGAGAAAGCAGCAACTTTTTCCAGGGACCAATAATCAGAACAGGAAATTGTAAGAATAAACACTCAGCTTTCACAACAGAAGGAGGTTAAATGTTGAGTCCCACAGAGGTCTCAGCTGGGGCCTAAGGCTGTTCAGAGAATTCACAGAAAACCTGGAAAATGAGACTCTGGGGAGGTAACAGCTGCTAATTATACAGGTGACACTACTGCCATTATTACTATCATTATTTGCAAAAACAAACACATTCCTTCGTTAGCAAAATAGAAAGAGAGTGTAAAGTTCAATGTCAACAAGGAAGAAAAACATGCATTTCAGATCCATGTGCTGGCTCCAGCCTAGCTCCTGACATTGAAGAATAATGGTTGCGAACTGCTTCATCAAAACACTAGCTGAAGAGTCAGCAGTGGTGGAAAAGGCAAAGAGTGAGTCAGGAAGTTTTAGAAGAGCCATACCAGACAAAAGAGAACAAACACACTGTTCTGCTCAGCTTCAAATCCATGGCGCAGCCACACTGCACGCAGTTTTGCCCCCTCTAACTTAAACACATACTACACAAAATAGAAGGGAAAAGCAAGACACTGACTATAGACGTTTCCAGAAATTACCTCTACAAAACCACAGTCACTTACCACCAGATACATTTTGCTGAAATGAGTTCAGTTCTAGATACATAATGCAAATGTAGGGATAGGGCACAAGATGGACATTCTCATGTTTGAATCTCATCTTCGACACTTTCTCCCATTTGCTCAAATCTGAGAATGACATTAAGAATACAGCACTTACACTTCAGAGGAGCAGGAGTCCTGACAATGCCCTTTTGTAAAGCTTCAAAAGTCAAACCACATGGCATATGCATGTAAGGATGCAAATACAGCCCCTCAGTAGGAACTTTGTGAAAAACCACTAGTAACATGTGACAAGAAACATACAGGTGATAATCTCCCATCAGTTGCTTGTATTAACAGTGCTGTGTTTCCTTAACTGTACTTGGCTTCAGTTCATTCTCCCACAAGAAAAAACATGCCAGGCTCTCCCAATCCTACGAATAAATCCTTGTCAGCTGTCCTAACTAAAAAGTAATTATTTAAATTATCTTAAAAATTGGAAAGAGCTAGGATTTATAGGAGTAGCACCATTACATTTACTTCACATTTCAGAATAGGAGGAATAAAGATAATTGCCATGACAACCACCACAGTTACAGACATTCCTTCCTGTGGATGTAGTTCTAACACCTGGAAGCTTGTGCATGCAAGAATGGATGACACTGGACAGCTGTCTCCTTACATGCCTCTGATCTCAGGAAGAAATAGGTAAAATGAATACTTTAAGCCCACTTGCTAGTGAGAATTAACATCCTGAGGACTGGAGCTGGAGCCCAAGATTTGCCTACATAAAACATTGACACAATCAGTTCCTTTAAGAGATAAAAGTGTCTGTTTGAATTTGGCTTCAAGGACTCCCACAGCTGGTGATCAACTAAGAGTTACGCTACAGTGAGGAGCCCATTACACAGACTGCAGGACAATGCACCATGCCAGGCCTCTGAGCTTGCAGTTCTCATCAGACCCCAGTGCTGGCTGAGCATGTGGATGTACTTCCATGTTCTAACATCACATGTGACTCAAACACTCATCAAACATGCAGGCAAAACTGGCTCAGCTTCAGTGAAGCAGGTCAGAAACAAGGCTTCATTCATTTGGCTGCTTCCTGTCTGATGACGCTCTTGGCTACTTTCTCTTCCTGGCAGTAACAGGAATAACTTGCTATCATACATACCATCTTCTGACAGGAGGATGACCTCATTCTTGCCTGCTATTACAAGGTGCAGCAAGAACACAGTCTTCCCAGACTGGAAGGAAATGCCTTGGAAGCAGAAACACATGGGTGCTCGTTACTGCTAGACACCCAGAATAACAAGAGGTGATGCCAAAGGGCCTAGTCTGATTCACCAGCTGGCACACCTTAGACTGAAAAGGCTTCTCCTTCAACTAACTCACACATATCTTCAACAAGAGCCTCAGGAGAGTAACTTCTTTTTAACCCTTTAGTCTACAGCAACCACAATATTTAATCCTAATGTACCTTGCAAGAAAAGCACTGTGGTATTCTCTACTAGTGGGCCAAGGTTGGTGGGCCTGTAAGGAGCATTTTATGTTTCATTAACCTTTTGAAACACTGCACCAGCTTTGCCTTCCATCTCATTAGGTAAACTTTCTGTGACTTGATATATACATGGTCATTTTCTCTGGCTAAATCTGATTTGGCATGCAGGGATGTCCATCAGAAAACACTGCAAAGCACTCGATTCACATCAGTTCTCTCTCTCATGAAGGCAACAACTGAGGAAGCTCTTCCTCTAACATAAAGCTGCAAAGCTCAAAGGAGTTGTATTCCAGCTAAAGATCTGTGCACTCCTAAACATGAATGTCAAATTAAGCAATGCTCAACATACAATACTCATTGAATCTTTTACAACTAGGAAAGAAAGGATACATGGAAAAACAGTGAAGTGGTTTGTAGAAAATGGATGTAGATCATCAAGATTTCCAAGGATTACTCGAATTGCTTCCTGGAGAGGCAAAAAAAAAAAAAAAAAAAAAAAGAGAGGAAGGAAGAATGTTAACAATATAGCCACAATTCCACTGTGAAGTATAGTTTCAAGGCTTGGGAAACATTTAAAATTACTTTACAGTTTGAATGAATCATGGAAGAGCAGGTTCTAGGTATGTTGTTTTTCCTTCTCCCCTTCTTTGCCCTGCTTCCTCCACCGCCTTAGAGTGCACTACACTGACAGACTTGTAGAAATTGAAGTGAATGAGTATCTTAATCTTGAATTAACACAGAAACCTTACTATGGAGAAGGGAGGTGTGTTTTTAAATTTAAGAAGTTTCATGTTTGAGAAGTCTCCTTTTTGCCTGCAAAAAACCCATGTTGACCTGTTTTAATCAGTACTGACCTGTTTCAAAAATAAACATATTCCCCTTTTCTGATTATTGACCCAATTCACTTAAAAAGGAACTGTAATTCAGCCCCAACAAACTCCTACTTTACAAACGGGAAACATTTTCTAGCAGTACCTTTCAATATTTTCAAAAGTGAGAAAAAACCCAACTAATTAATAATTTTCTGTATGAATAAAAATCAGCACATTTTTTCAATAATATTTCTAATGCCATTACTGTGTTCTGAAGATTTTTTTTAAATTAAATAATAGGAGCACTTTTAAGCAGGCAGGATATTTGTCTCATTCCCATGGGAACAACAGGGGCTTTCTTCTGTCTCCGGAAGAAGATGACAACAATAGAACTCACTGGTTGCAACCAAGCTTGGTCACAAAGTAATAGCATCACTAAAAGAACATCCACTAACTCCACAGCTATGAGCAAAGCATGTGCAATTGAACATTCAGTTAGCCTCTGTCAAGTGAGAGCACCAGCACTGCCACACCTCCTGAAAACATAGGCGGGGATCTGACAGCTAGTCAAGTTGGAGAAGTTAAAAGCAGTGCTCAGGTCTGGAGCTGAACAGGAATCAGAAATGAACAGGGTGCAACTAGCTAACAAACAGGAGTTTTCATTTGTCCAATTTTAACAGTCAGTAGCTTCTCTGAAACATTTCCAATAAAAGCATTACTCTTTTGCACTAATGCTGCCTGTCAATGACACTTGTCATTTATGTCATTTTTTTCACCCTTGTAATCTCCATAGAGGTTCCTCATTACTTGCACTAGAAATGTTGCATTTGACAACATGTCCTCAGTCCCACAATGAACAAAATTCTTTGCCTCAGTCTTCACTTGCAAGGGCTCTAACCACACTCCTGAGGTCACAGAAGATAATGGCAGGTGCTGGAAGGGGGCACTGCCCATTGTAAGTGAAGATCAGGTTCATGACCACCTGAAGAACCTGAAACTATACAAGTCTATGGGACCCGACAGGATACACCCATGGGTCCTGAGGGAAGTGGCAGATGAGGTTGTTAAACTACTCTCCATTATATTCCAGAAGTCATGGCAGTCTGGTGAAGTCCCCACTGACTGGAAAAGAGGAAACATAACCCCCATTTTCAAAAAGGGGATGAAGGATGATCCAGGGAACTACAGGCCAGTCAGTCTCACCTCTGTGGCAGGCAAGATCATGGAACAGATCCTCCTGGAGGAACTGATGAGGCAGAAGAATGATGAAGAGATGATTGGATACTAACACGGATTCATCATGTCTGACTGACCTGGTGGCCTTCTATGAAAAGGTTACAACATCAGTGGACAAAGGAGCAGCAACTGATATCATTTACCTGGACCTGAGCAAAGCCTCTGACACTGTCCCACACAACATCCTCATCTCCAAGATGGTAAAATATTGGTTCAATGGATAGACCACTTGGTGGATAAAAAAGTGGCTTGACGGCTGCACCCAAAGAGTGGCTGTCAATGGGTCCATGTCCAAGTGGAGGCCAGTGACAAGTGGAGTTCCTCAAGGATCAGTACTGGGACCTGTCTTGTTTAACATCTTTGTTGGCAACATGGACAGTGGCATTGAGTGCACAAGACCAAGGGCAAGGACCTGCATCTAGGTCAGGGCAATCCCAAGCACCAGTATAGGCTGGGCAGTGACTGGCTTGAGAGTAGCCTTGAAGAAAAGGACTTGGGGGTGCTGGTGGATGAGAAGCTCACCATCAGTCGCCAGTGTGCACTTGCAGCCCAGAAAGCCAACCGTGTCCTGGGCTGCATCAAGAGAAGTGTGGCCAGGAGGTCAAGGGAGGTGTGGTCAAGGTGGAAGCCCCATCTCTGAAAGTTTTTAAGGCCAGGCTGGATGGGGCTCTGAGCAACCTGATCTAGTGGGAGGTGTCCCCACCCATGGCAGTGGGGTTGGAACTAGATTATCTTTAAGGTACCTTCCAACTCTGACAATTCTATGATTCTATAAAATATTTGCTTATCTCAACATTCAGCCAAGGTCCCATGGAGCTGCTTCATCTCCTACCTCTAACTCCTGGACAGTACTGTCAGTGTTGTTGAGATCAGGAGCACTGTGAAACAAACAGAGTCAGTCCCTTCCAATCAAAAAGCATTGCAGCTACATTCATTGTAAAAGCTTAAACAACACCAAAACATCTTTCCCATTGCACTGAGAAAATACTTAGAAGCCAGATAATTCCTAATTTCCTGTTCATAAGAAACATCCATTATTCCACACAGACTCTTTCCAGTCAATTTTCTGCCTGTTTGTATTCTGTGTGTCTGAGGATACAATAGATGGGAGATCAGATCATCACATATTCTCTGCCATTCTTCTGCAGCTAGAAACAGTCAATTCCAGAGCAAACCCGGGCTCTGGAAATGCCTGTGCTTATCTGATTGCAAAATGAAACTCGCTTATAAAACCACTCTCTAGACAGATGCTTGAATCATTGTCTAGGGCCTGCTACAACTTCATGGGCATGGAAACACAGGGTTTGGGATGGTTTTGTGTTTCTCTGGTGCAGGAATACTTGCTAACTCAAAGGGATATGAGTCCTAGTTTCTGCACGGTTGCCACCATCTGAAAAAAAGATTTAACCTCAACAGTTTGGAAGACCTTCTAAAAGCCCATGAGGACATTAGCCTTGAACTGCTGTCTGATGATGATGACAGCCTTGAGGGATGTACACACGAAGCCAGGTTATGCTGGGCCACTGCTTTTGGGAGGTTTCTTATTGGTATTTATGAATAATATAATTATTAATGATTTAGCAGAGGCTAAGACAGGAAAAAAACATAGTTTCAGACAAAGTCTGAGCTCTACAATCTATAACCACTATGGAATACTCCCCTTAAACATGAGCGGCTCCTTCTCCAGAGCAGCTCCAACTTCCAGGATTACTATAGTCCGTAGCCTCCGTGATTCCAAGTCCCCTCTCAAACTAAAAGTTCCAGAGTTTCTTGAATGAGCTGGTCAAGTTTTGCCCACTCGCAAAAGCACTTGCCCATCATCTCTGTGTGTCTGACTAGCAGGCACAAGCAGATTCCTCCAGAGCAATATCCACAGGGAAAGAATTCTGCGCACCTCTTGAAGATCATCCTCTTTACTTGTTCTACACCTTCCCCATCTGATCTGACTACTCAGCACCCTGTGCTTTACTTACTTTGCTGGCTACTAACTCAAAGTTCCTATTCGAGGCTTACCACACCACTGCTACCTCCCACAACCATTGTTGCCTGCGCATCTAAAGGTTGTTCTCCTTTCTCTTCCTTGCATGCCAGGAGCACCACAAAGGAAAGTACTCTCCCTTCGCTCTCATTTCTTGGGTTTGCCACTACAGTGCCTTCTAGAAACTGAGAGGAGCAACTATCCGCAAAGCCCTGCTCAGCTCCTCTGCCTGCAGCAGAAGCACACTGTTGTTTCACAATGGGACAGGTTTGTCACAAACACTTTTGAAACAGAAGTGCCAGTGGAAACAGAATCAAGAGAGAGAAAAAAAATCCTGAGAGCACAACAAAGATCAGCAGCCAGTGAGACTTTCCAAAGACCCCTTCTACATCCACGCTTGAGTGCCATACTGCAAGGCCAGCAAAAGGCACGCTGCTAACAGCAAACAGCCCAGGAATAAGTATGCAAACATATATGCTGCTCCACAGCAGGGCTGGTTCTGACTGGAATAGAGTTCATTCTCTGCACAGGAGCTCAGATGGGGCCATATTTTGGTTTTGTTCTGGAAACAGCATTGATAACGCAGGGATGTTTTAGCTATTGCAGAGCAATGCTTACACAGTGTCAAGGCCTCTTCTGCTCCTCACACTGCCCCACCAGTGACTAGGCTGGGGGTAGACAAGATACTGGTAGGAGAAAAGGCTAGAACAGCTGACCTCAACTGACTCAAGGTATATTCCAGACCATAGGACATCATACTCAGCAAGAAAACTGGAGGAAGAAGAAGAAAGGAGGACGTTCAGAGTGATGGCATTTGTCATCCCAAGTAACTCTTAGGTGTGACAGACCCTTTTTTTTTTAAACATCCACCCACTGATGAAGCAGTGAATGAATTCCAGATTTTGCTTTACTTGCACACATGGCTTCTGCTTTACTTATTGTGAGATATGTATATTGATTCGTGACCTCTCCTTGTGTAACCACAGGTTATATGTAGTTTCTAATGACCTTGGTTGTGCTCCTGGTGGACTGACTGGGGTCAGTTTCTAAGCTGTGGGTTGTGGAGGAGACGTTTGGACTGCCTGATTTGAGGTCACCCTAGGGGCAGATGCNTGGCTTAGTTGCTGGCTGGGGTAAAACCACTACAAAGGCTCTAGAGCTTCGCAATTAAACACAACAAAATTTCAAACTACTGTCAGTACACCTATCCTCTTTTCCTGCTGAAATCCACATGTAGCAGTTAAATAGGAGCATGTTTTACAGCTCAAAGTACTCTCTCAGGCCAATGCTCTTCATATATAAGTGCCACCACAACTTTTAAGTGACCATTTTTCCAGCCAGGAAAAGGTAGCAGGAAATGAGGAGCCCCTGAGACCTGAATTTCAGGTCTCATACGAACTCACTGCTACATGCAGTCATCAACTGCAGGTTGACTTTGCAGGCTTAACATGCTTACCTGCTGAAGTTGCCATACCGGATTTTAAATTTGTACACAAGATTGCCTACATGAAGAAACCTTGTTTCAGGCAATGGGTAGGTAAACGGTTTCAGTGACATCCTTCTTTCTCCCTGGATGCTCAGCCTAAGGAAGCAGGAGAGTCAAATCACTAAAACCCTTCACCACATCTCATTCTGTCATACTAGGAAATGACATGCTGCTTTTCCTCTAGAGGACACGTGTAATGAGAACCAGTATCTCCTACCAATCAAACAATGACCAAGTGTCCCTTCCATTCAAGCAGGGTATTTTTGAGCGGCGTTAGAGGACGAGCTGTGAGCTAACAGCACCTCACCTTCAGCTGCCTTGCTCAAACATGGCACTCTCTAAAGGCCTCTGGGTCCGGGCCTGGCAGGAAGGCTCGCGAAGAGCTGTGCCGCAGCCCAGGACACGCCAGGGTGCATGTGCGGGACCTAGCAGTCCCTTGCACAGCCCGGAGGAGAAACTTGTTTCATTCTTCACCAGAATGTCTCTCCGGGCTCCGCCGGGCAGCCGCCAACAGCAGCCGGTACCCTGCTGCTCCCGCCGCCAGGCACGGGGACGGGACTGGCTGAGCCTGCTGAGAAAACGCTGGGACCCGCCACGGACGCCGACCTAGCGCCCTGGCCTGCCGCAAGGGGACATGCCACCGCCTCATCAGCCCCGCTGCCGGCCTGCGAGGCCCCGGGGCAGCCCATGGCTCCACTATCTGGTAGGTACCCCCGCCCGCGCCGGCTGCCCACGCTTGCCTCAGGCGCGCCCCGGTCGGGACCGCGGCCTGAGTAGAACCAGGCCAAGCCAAGCGGAGCGCAGTCGAGCAGCACGAGCGGCGGCAAGCCGAACCGAACGGAGCCGGGCCGAGCCCAGCTGAGCAGAGTAGAAGTCGCACGAACCGCGCCAAGCAGAACCGCACTAAACCAAGCGGAGGCGAAGGGACTCGAACCGAGCGGATACAAGCAGCACGAAAGCAGCTCAGCTGAAGGAAGCCGAGCCGAGCACCACAAGCGGCGCCGGTAGGAGGCCGCGCTCCCCAGTGGCGTGGAGGTACGCGCCGCGCCGCGCCGCTGGGCCAGGGACCGGTGCCCGCCTGGGGTGCCAGGAGCGGGGGGAAGGGCTCCCCGCGGTGGTGCCAGAGTGAAGGGCTCTCCCCGGGGAGAGCCGACGAGGGGCTGGGCGGGCCATCCAGGGATGGTATTGCCCAGGGATGGGTTGGCAGCCCTGCGTACCCGCCTCCTAACAACGGGCACGACCGTGCTGCTGGTCTGGAGGATAAGGTCGACTGGCCTCTCGGTGCTTTGAGCTGATTGGGTGGGTCAGAGAGCGACCGTCTCCTGGCGATGTGCACCGGGACGTGGCAAGAGTCTGACCACCGGGGACAGCAGATAGCCTCTGCGGTATCTCTGATGAAAGCTGCCCCGTGGGGATGCCACAGTATCTCCTGCTCCAGCCAGAGAGGACGACTGCAGGGGGCCCCCACCAGCAGACCTCAGGTGGAGACACCTTCTTGGGGATCTTTCTGATTAGGCGGACCCTGTTTCAGAGACCCTGACAACACTCACTCAGCTGCCCATCACTGCATTGTTCACACAGCAGGACTCTGGGCAATTTGCTGCAGACATTGAGGACTGGCCCCAGCTCCAGATGGGGAGGGTGGATGTGACATGGCATGATGTGACATGGCACAAAGTGTCCTGTGTGCCCTAGCACAGCAAACCCCTTCCAGCCCTGGCACAGCTGTGAGAGGATGCAGAGGGGCAGGACTGTGCTACAGAGATGGTATCACAGATGTGGGGGCAGCTCCAGGAGATGTCTGAAATGCTGTGAGGCAGGCTGGAGGTCAATCTTCAGCTGTTATAACAGCTTCTTATCTTCGCTTTCTGCCCCCCAGAGCTGCCTGCTACACCTCTGCTCTCGGGCACCCAGGGCTGCCAGCTCTCTCTGCTCCAGCTCCCCACAGCCATGTACTGCTGTTTTACTGGCGGCTGCTGCCACTTTGTTTCAGAGCCAGCTGCGTTTTGGGGCTTGGAGCACTTTGGGTGCTTTGGAGCCCAAAGCATCAGAGGAGGTGGCCTTTACCTTGTGCCAGATCTTGCAACTGCCTTCAAAGGGATCTGGGCTCTGCCCAGGCCTCTCAAGTAAACATTAACTCTGGGTGCCTAATGACAGTCCGTTGGCAGTGGCTCTGATAGTTCATCCCTTTCTCTCCCCAATTACAATGATGTTAGGTTTGCCTTTCTTGTTTCAGGCACCTTTCATGCAAAGATTTCCGTATATCTTTTCACCCCTCTGCTACACCCACTGAATGTGATTCCTGGCATCATTAGTCTCATCTGGGGGGTTCAGTATGAAATATCCTCATAGATCGCTGTCTTGAGCCTTTCTGGTAACCATGTTTTACCTGGTTTTTCTCCCATGAAAGCGTAACAGTGACACTTGGTTAGCCTGCCAGGGAAAAGAGCAACTGCAGATCAAGTGGGCATGTGGCCAACATGTTTGTCCACAAACAGGAATGAGCACTCTCCCTGAGAAGTAATGTCCTGAGGGTGGTCCATGAAATCGATAGTCCTCTCAGATGCTGGTGGAAGCAAACTAGGAAAATCTGTCTGCCAACACCCAAAGAGTTTCTGCTTTCAACTCTAGAGAAGATTCCTGTTCAGCTGTTAAAGGAAAGCCAGTGTTATCTTTGGAGGGTGGAAAGAAAAGATCGACTGCACCCTCAGTAAGTTTGCAGATGACATCAAGATAGGGGGGAGAGTTGATCTACTTGAGTGTAGGAAGGCTCTGCAGAGGGACCTGGTTCTATGGGCTGAGGCCAATGGGATGACCTTCAACAAGGCCAAGTGCCAGGTCCTACACTTGGGTCACAATAACCCCATGCAGTGCTACAGGCTTGGGGCAGAGTGGTTGGATTGGTGCCTGGCAGAGAAGGACCTGGGGGTGCTGGTTGATAGTTGACTGAACATGAGCCAGCAGTGTTCCCAGGTGGCCAAGAAAGCTAAGAGCATCTTGGCCTGGATCAAAAATAGTGTGGCCAGTAGGATCCGAGAAGTGAGCGTTCTCCTCTACTGGGCACTGGTGAGGCCACACCTAGAGTACTGGTTCAGTTTTGGGCCCCTCAGTACACGAAGGACACAAAGGCATTGGAGTGTGTCCAGAGAAGGGCAATGACGCTAGTGAGGGGTCTGGAGAATAAGTCTGATGAACAGTAGCAGAGGGAACTGGGATTGTTTATTCTGGAGAGGAGGAGACTCAGGGGAGACCTTAGCTCTCTCTACAACTCCCTCAAAGGAGGTTGTAGCGAGATGGGGTAGGTCTCTTCTCCAGGGTTAGCAGTGAGAGGACGTGATGAAATGGCCTCAAGTTGCAGCAGGGGAGGTTTAGATTGGATGTCAGGAGGAATTTCTTTACTGAAAGCGTTGTTATGTCTTGGAATAGGCTGCCCAGGGAGGTGGTGGAGTCACCCTCCCTGGAGGTGTTTAAGAAACATGTAGATGCTTGTCTTGGTTTGATAAGACAATTTTTAGGAAAGACCCAAGTAAAGAGCCTCCCCCTCCCAGGACAAAGGAAGAAATGTAGAATGAAAACACATGCACATCCGAGGCAAAGTGATAAAGAATAATTTTAACAAATAAGTAAATACATAACAGTGAAGATACAGAGACAGGTAAGAAATCTTCCCAGTCCCTCCCCCCTCACCGTGCCACGGGGGTTTTTCCCCCCACTCCCAAATAAAACCTGCAAGAAATATAGTCCGGTTGGGGTGGGAAGAAAGATGAGGTGAACTGAGATGCTGGATGGAGGAACCAAGGTAGTGGATAGAGTTGGATGATTGAAGAGGAGAAGCTCCCTGTCCACATGAGAAGGGCAGGAAAACATGTGGTGGTCAAAAATGGCGGAGGGCCACGTGACAGTGTCCCAATCAGCCCTCTTCTGGTGCTGACAGGGTGAGAAAGAGAGAAAGGGTGTTTCCTGTATCTCTTAAATAGGGGGCAAAGTATCGTGAGAGTCCCCAGGGCTCCCCTCAGCAGGTGCAGCTCTTTTTGTCTGGGTGATTTGCACATGAAAAGCTGCTTTTTTGATTGCTGGAACTTCCACCGGGATATGGCTGCTGCTCCAGGGAGTGCCAGCCTGGGCTACCTGGGCCGGGGCTCAGCTGCTGCCACTCTAGTCCACCCCACACCCACCACATTTGTTACCACAGCTACAGCAGTCAGTCTGCTTAGGGGAGGAGGGCTGGCCAGGCAGCAGTTTAGAAACAAAACAAACACATTTAGGGGAAGGAGGAGGAAAGGTGGACACAAAGAACTTCCCGTTTCATATACCCCATTGCAATGCTCTACTTAGGGCCATGGTTTAGTGGCATGTTAGTGATAGGTGTGGTTGGACTTGATGATCTTAGAGGTCCCTTCCAACCTTAATGATTCTGTGATTATGTGGTGAAGTCAAGAGCTCAACCCTTGACAAAAACAAGGGGGCAAGGGAGGGGGAAGCCCAGCCTAGCCCTTTGGGAGCCCCCAGAGAGCTCAAAGCCTAGCAGCTGCCCTTCCTCATGCTCCTGGTCAGCTCCTTCTGCCAGCTGCTCCCTGGAAAAGCAGGCACCTGCATCTTCAAACACCTCGGGGCTGGCATGAGCACATCTCGGTCAGGGCGGGTCTTGGGCCATACTTCCCAGAGGCCCTCTCTGCCTTACTGCCCTCGTGCAGTACCCACCTGTAGAGAGCAAAAGAGATGAAACAAACCAAAATGAATATGCAACATTAAAGCAGGATATACTTGAATTACTTGGAAGGAAACCCTGAAATTTGTGAGACGTGCCAATCTAAGGAATGCAGCAAAGGACAATAAGATACGCAAAAGATATCTTGCATATGCACATAGCATTATCTCTGTAATCCTGTCTAGCAGTATTGTTAATCTTTGCATAGTAAATGGCTGATGTAACCCAGTGGAAAAATTTCAGGCTTGTAAGAAATGGTATATAAGATGTTTCACTGTTCAGTAGATGGATATACAAGATAGAGAGGTACAGAATGGAGAAACATCCTTCCCTGATCCAAGACGAGTCTGTGATTTCAATCGCGGCACCCCCTCTCACCCCAGGCCACCTCTTGTACTTCGTGGGTCTGTCCCCACAGCAGCTGCAGCAGGATCATGCTGTTTTCCTTCCCCTGTGTAGGGCAAGGCTGCAGAAATGGAGCCCAAGGCATCCCAGCCTTTCAGCAGAACCCAGTGGAGACCTGTGAGGGAAACCGCCATGTCTATTGCATGGACAGGCACAGAAGCAGCAGAAAAATGCTCCAGAGGTATTCCACTTCCAGGGCAACCCCAGGCATCACTTCACACATGGGATGCACCATGCTGAGACCAGGGCTAGCCCAGTGGCAGCTGGTTGACAAGCCTGGTGGCAGGGACAGGCTGGCCAGAAGTGCTGAGAACAAGGCCCAGTCTGCCATGGGTACAGCCAAGGACTGGGCACAGCCTTAGTCATGGCTGGTGCTGGATGTTGCTGGAGAGTGTCAGAGTCACAAGAATTGGCTCAGTCCCTTCACATCAGTGTCTTTCTCATCAGGGCAGCTGCTGCCAAAGACATGAGAACTCCCAGGTTGCTCCCCAGCCCTGCATCCCAGCTGCTGACAGTGTCCCTCTCCATCTGCCCATCTATCCCTGACCTGGACAGGAGATCTCCAAGCCACCGCTTCCCTGCCAGAGCAGTGCAGGACCATGAGCTGCTGTGCGCAGGGCCAAGAGCCCAGTTCCTGCCCACCATCCCCTGTGGCCAGAGGAGCCACACTGCAGGCAGCGCTGCCCTGCCTGGGCATGCTGCAGTGCACCAACCAACTCGACTCGGTTGAACTTGGCTGAATTCAGCCCAGCTCAGTTGCACTTGGTTTGGCTCTGCTGAGCAGGGGCATATCTCAGCTCAGCCTAGTGCTGCAGTCCTGCCAAGGCGAACCAGTCATGCACTGCTCAAGCTGGAAGTCTCCTGAGGCAGGGTCCTGGGGCATCTCTGCTGAGCTCAGCCAAGCCCTCCTCACTGAGAAGCCACTGGCAGGACAAAGATGGGCACAGGAGAGAGACACAGTGATAACAACCCACCCTTTCTGGGGAAAGCAGAGTCAGCAGCAGCTGTCCCAGGACTGATGTCCCATGCCCTTCTGTGCATCTCCACTGAACAGTGTGGAAGAGGTCCCTGGCTGCTGGCCCCAAATGTGCTCTCCCATGAGAGCTCCCCAAACCCTACTCAGGGGGCAGCTGATCCCTAGTTCAGGGGTCAGGAAGGAATTTTTTCCCCTGGGCAGACTTGCACAGGTCCCTGGGGTTTATTCACCTTCCTCTGCAGCACTGAGCATGGACCTTCACTTGGGCTCCTCCAGGCCATTGCTGGCCAGTGATTTCCTGCTAACAGCAGGGAGCAAGAGACCAGCTGTGCACTACAGCCCTCTGCCTCTCTTCCCTGTACCAGGTTAGCAGGGAAACCTCAATGATGTCCATGCCTAATGCATGGTCACGTAGGGGTCTTCTGCACTGTGTAAACTGTGGCCTGCTTGGAAGGGCTGCAGGAGATTTGCTCTGTCAGGAAGGAGCTGCCGCTTGCCACCCAGCCATGCATGCATAAACCAGCATTAATAAAGCTGCTGGAGTTGCTGGTTTTGCTCTTAGTTAACACTCTCGGCTGAGGACCAGGCCTCTCACATCATAACTTACTGAAACATGAGTGAAATAAGAACTATGCCTTCCCACAATTTCTCCATCTTTGAGTGATCAGGGTGATGTTTGTGCAAGAGAAATTAGGAAGACCATGTCAGTGTATAACCCTGATTTACAGCTGTGTCAGATGGAGGTGTGTTGCAATGCTTGTGAAGGTCCTCCTCTGTTTCTATTTGTGCTTTCCAAGTAAAATTGCCAGCTTTGCTTTGACCATGGTGTGAATCCAAGAGACTGATGAAAATCAGACCTTGTCCCTGCCTGCCTGGAGAACCTCTGGCACAGAGGGCAGAAGATGAGACTGTTGGCCTCAGGTGACTGGAGATTACACAGTGTCCTGGTTTGGATTAGAACAGAACTAATTCTGTTCAGTGATTTTATTTTTCAGCTAAAGCCCCTTTAACTGGCTGCACTTTCTGAGGCTAACAGTGTGTTTTCACAGACAGATGCCCGCTTCTAGCAGTGATAATGTCTAATGTTTAGATTTACTGCCGAGGATTGGTGTGCAGACCAAGGTCACTGCTAAATCTTGCGTATCCCAACGGGGAGGTACAGAGTGAAAGGCTGCACCTTCAGGGAAGAGTGGACAGTTCAGGAAACCCTAAAGTGATCAACTGGAGATTCCATTCCATATACAACATGTTTGGTATAAAGCTGAGGATCAGTTCCTTCTTCTTCCCATTTTCTTCTGCAATGGCCAGCATCTAAAGAGGACTCTGTCTGTTCTCCCTTCAATTCTGATCTGAGAGTTCCTGAATCTGGTTCCAGGATCCAGCCCCTCACCCCCTCCCCAGCCTGCACCAGTCTGGTTTCCATCTGCTGCTGAGCCCTTCTGCACAGTATCAGTAGTGACAGTGATGTAGTTGCCATAAAGGGGATATTGGTTTGGTATGAGTTTTGTATATGTTTATATATATTTCATTTTTTGTTATTTCTGTTAAAGTAGATTTAGGGGTTTTTCCAATCCACAAATCTCTTGGTCTTTATTATTCCCTTTCCCTTACTGGATCGGGGGAGGAAAGAGGAGATAATAGAGAGTGTCTGCCACTGGTTTAGTGGTTGGCCCAGCCCTAACCATTGACACAGGGTAACTATGAATGTGATGTAGCCACCACACTGGTTAAGGTAGTCTCAAGGCTTGAGAGCTTGTGAAGGTGCCCTGGCCCTCCAAGTTGACTGATATGAAGATGAGGATGAATTAAAGCAACATTGGAAGTGCTGTGAGTATCCAAAATAAAAATAAGCCCCTTTCTGACCAGCATTTGCCCTTCCTTCAGGGCTACTCCAATAGCAGTTTTCTGGAAGAACAGCTGGATTTGCTATCAACTTGGTTTTTTAGGCCAGGTTCAATTCCCATCCATGGGCTCCCTGGCTCAAGCAGGCTCACCTAGACCAGGCTGGCCAGGCCCTTCAAGGTGCTCCTTGACCCTTGAGAAAGGCCTTGAGGAGGTTGCACTCCCAGCTGGGAGAGGAATCCTGTGAGTTGCAGGATCCACAGATGACCATGGAGCCTTATCTGACACCCTATCATTTCTGCAGCCAAGACTTGCACTGAAAAGAGCTGGTGGAGCCAGCCCAGCTTCTACACTGAGAGTCTGGCAATTGGAAGAGCAAAGTTAATTCCCCCTTTTTAATCTATTTCCCCATAAACCTAAATTAGAAAATATATTCTAGAGGGATGGCCCTTTCCTTAAGAGGCTCTGGGAACATGCCATATTCTAACCCTAGCACAACATATCCACGGCCTAGGGCTAGGCATGTGGGCCTGTCTGTGCAGGCAGAACATGCCTGGCCTATCTTTGCCTGGGTTGGGCTGAGCACTCATGGACACCACTGCGATCCCAGCCTACAACAGTGCTCTCCCCTAGAGCGAGGGCTACAGGGCATTGGTGAGTTGAGCCCACTATCCCAGCCTTTGATCCCAGGTGGCAGCCAGGGAGCAGACAGATGCCATGAAAGCAGCACAAGAACCTGACTCCCACCACTTGCTAGTGCCACCAACTGATGGAAAGCCTGAGCTCTAGCCCTGCCAGCCCAGTCACCCCAATCCAGTGGGCTGAGATGGAGGTGCTGGGTGCACTCCTGACTGCTGTGTGCTGAGGGTGCCATAAAAGCATGTCAGAGTGGCCCCAGTGTGGGGTTTTGGCACTAGAGGAGGGGATCCAGATGGGACAAAGATGTGACATGGAGCTATAGGTTGACCCAGCCTCTCCTAGGCAGAGGCAGGTGACAGACATGGTAGCACCCAGGCAGAGGCTATGTCAGCTGCCAGATGGGGAGTGCCAACTCACCATGTCCCAGCAGGGGATGGAGAGGCTTGTGTGTGTGTGGCAGTGTCCGCACCAGCCCTCAAAAGTCTCTCCTGATTGAATTTATAACCTCAGTTCAGGTGTGAAATAACTGTATCATCCCTTTGCTTGCTCCAACACTCATTTTGGTTTCCAACATTTGCAAGAGATTTGCTTGTATAAAGAAGTTGCTTTTCTGCTCTGCCCTCCTTGTCCAGAGCCACAGATGCCCTGGATGCCCTGTTGTATCGGATGGACACGTTTGACCTTTCTTCTTCTTTTTATCTCCACAAAGTTGTAATTTCCAGCTTAGAACAGTAGAAAACATAAAGGCCAATATCCAGTACTGCAGCAATTCCTTATGCAACGTCACTACAGATGCTCCACATGAAAGGACAGTGTCTCATGGTGGTCCTTGAGCCACTCAGTATTTTCACACAGGACCTGTGTAGGACTGGTGGGGCTCTGCAAAGCCAGCTCCCTTCCTTCCTTGCACTGTGACAAGCTCAAATTCCTGGCTCTGCCCCAAGCAGAGTCCCTTCCCCAGAGAGGGGAGAGCCATGCTCATCCACTGGTGCCTCTCCCATGGATGCGCAAGCAGGACACAGCCAGCAACATGCACAGTACACATGCTTGCATGCTTGCACACCTGTGAGGAGCCAGTGCTGCCAGCTGTCTGGGGCAAAAAGTAAGGCTGGACATGGAGATAGCTGGGGATGTGTGAGCTCTGGGACATGAATGAGGTCCCAGGTCCACCAGTCACCTGCACAGTCCAGGCATCCAGCCTCTGCCTGCAAGGTATGTCCCCACCAGAGGCATCATCTTGATGCTTGTGCTGGACTGAGGGTGCAAAGGGAGAAGAAACAAGCCTGGCCATGACCTGAAGTTCACAGCAGATAAGGTATTCTTCTCCTTCTCTCCAATCCAAGGAAGCCCATCTCCAACCTCTATTAGCTCAGTACCCTCCACTGGCTTCACTCCAGTATGAGATGTCTTTCTTGTATGGGGGAGCCCCAAATGGAGAATGGTGTGCAGAACAGGGCAGGAGAAATGCTTCACCAGCCCATCCTTGCACTCCTGCCAATCCAGCCTGGGAGTCACTGGCCACCCTCACTGCACAGGCCTCTGTGGCTGCTGCCCAGTGCTCCTGCTCCTCCACTGCAGGCCCAGTGGTGGCCTGAGCAATGCGGCAGCTTAGTCCTACACCATCCTTGCCAGAGACCTTGAGCCATGTCACCAGAGCAAGCTGCAGGGCTGCATGATGCTGCCCATTAGGGCAGATAGCCCAGGGCTCAGCCCCACACCCCAGCTGGACTCCAGCCTTGACACAGCAGCCAACAGCAGGGTAGGAGTCAGCTGGTTAGGCAACAGGGTGTTGTGCAGTGTGTCCCCAATGCTGGCTGTTTGGAGGGTGAAGACTGGAGCACCCACCATCCCTCCTTATCCCTTATCTTTCAGACAAACCCAAACTGGATCCTAAGTCCCTGGCACACTCACGCAGTCAGCAGCCAAGGTTGCACCACACTGTTGGCATGAGGCTCTCCCCATAGAGCCCCCATGGGGCTGTCAGCACAGCCATGGGGCAGCCCCAGGTGCACTGGGAGTGCAGGGGACAGGAGCACAGTGCAGTGTGGCAGAGCCTGCAGCAGGAGGGGTCTGCAGTTCCCAGTACAGTGGCTAGGGTATCTTCTAGCAGAGCTCTTCTTCAGCGTTGGCATGTCAGGCCCCATCCTGCTTGGTGAATACAGTTTCTAGGGCAGAAATGTCCTAGAACGGGCCGTATGAGACTAGAGGTGGCCCTGCCAGGTGACACAGCAGCTGGGAAACCTTTGCAACACCTCAGGCAATGTCAGGAGTGGCACATGGCAGCCATATCATAGCTGCAGAGTGGACTCTGCACTGCCTGTGGCATTTGCCTCTGCCCACACTATTAGGGGAATCCTGATAAAGTGAGATGAGGCTCTGCTGCCAAACCCTAGCTGCCAGCCCTGGGTGCACAGGGCTCCACAAACTGTCCCTCCTGAACCCCCAGCAGGGCCATGCATCATCCTGGGCAAGTAAATCAACCCCAGGCTGACTCTGGAAGCATGAGTTGCACCAGAGGAATCATGACGGGTCTCTCTGCTTCCTTCCATCCCTTTCCAGCCACTTCCTGGCTCCTCCTTGGTGGAGAGATGTGAAGCTGGACCCTGGTGGGCCACTTCTCTGAGACAGGGAAACACCTTTGTACTGTGAAGGTCAAGCACTGCCTGGACACACGTTGTCCAGAGAAGCTGTAGAGTCTCCATCCTTAGAGCTACTCAACACCTGACCAGACACTGTCCTGAAACATGGAGACAATGGCTCTGTGACCTGTATGTACATAGCATCCATGTGTATGCACACCTGGACACTCGGTGCAGGTGCATGCAGGTGGTTGGACACACATGGGACACAGGCACCTGGGCACAGCCACCACACCCTCACACCCAGAGGGCCTGTTTGCAAAGGCCTGCAGTGAAAGGACAAGGGGCAATGGTTTTAAACTGGAGAGGAGGAGATTTAAATTGGACATTAGGAAGAAGTTCCTCACCACAAGGGTGGTGGAACACTGGAACAGGTTGCCCAGGGAGGTGGTTGAGGCCCCATCCCTGGAGGCATTCAAGGCGAGGCTTGACAGGGCTCTGGGCAACCTGATCTAGTTGGGGATGTCCCTGCCCAGTGCAGGGGGGTTGGACTAGATGACCTCCAGAGGTCCCTTCCAACCCTAACCATTCTATGATTCTATGAATGCATGTACATAAGGCAGACACCTGCACATACCTGCATGCGCACCCCTACCCAGACACACGCTGTTCACTCCCTGTGCCCCTGTTCACTCCCAAGGGTTCTGCACTGGCACGGGGCTGCCCCACAGAGCTGCACCTGGCGGGGTGTGTGCCCAGGGAGGCCGTGCCTGGGCAAACGGTGCACGGACGGGGCGCCGGCGGCACGGGGTGAGCAGGGAAGGGGTGCCCAGGACAGGCGGGAGGCGTGCATTGGCAGAGCAGCCAGACCGAGGGCTGCACGGGAGTGAGGGACGGAGGGAGGGAGAGAGGGAAGGAAGGAGGAGCCCGGGCAAGAGGTACTGACCGCATGCAGCTGCTCCCGCTCGCCTTCCTCGGGGCGGGGTGCGGCCGGCAAGGCGCAGCCAAATCAACGTTGGGTCCGCCGCCACGCGCGGGCTTAAAGCCGAGCCCGGGGAGGTAGGGGTGGGCACACGGTGTCGCGGGTTGTGGGGGTTAGTGTTGATCTGCGCGCGCGCGGTGCACGGTACGTGGCCTTCCTGAGCGGTGGCAGCCCTGGCCCGGCCGCGCTTGTGGAAAGGGCCTGGGGCGGACGAGGCCGCTTCCGCGCTTGCTGGGCCCGCGCCTTGCGCGCTGCCTGCGCCCGACGCCCGCCAGACACCCCCGGCGCTGCGCTGCGCTGCACTNGCGTGCGGGCGCACCCCATCCGTCCTACCAGCGGGGCCGTGCTAACTGGTGCTGCCCGTAGGTCTCTTCCACTGCCCTGACAGGTACTGCCGGAACTACGACCAGTGCTTGGCGCAGATCGCAGCGCTGCAGTTCAACTACGGCAGCTGTAACTACCGCCTGAAGACTATCTCCCGCTGCCACTGCGACGCCAGGTGCGCCGGGGTCCAGGCCGGGTAGGGGGTGGAAACAACACACCGAGGGGACCGCCGGGCCGCTCCCTCTCACCGCCTACCGTGCAAGGTTCTGGCAGTGTTTGCTGGCCGTCAACGACACCATCGCCAACATCATCGGCGTTACCTTCTTCAGTCTGCTGGAGGTGCCGTGCTTCGTGCTGGAGGAGAGTGAGGAGTGTGTCCGGTGGCACTGGTGGGGAGGGTGAGTGCCCAGGGGGTGTCCCCCACTTCGGCCCACTGCTGCAGCCCCATGGCTGGGTGTATCTGCTCTCGTATGGGGCCTCATGGCACGTGGTATACCCAGGTGTAAGCATTATGGTGTAGTACCCCTGGCCAGGATGATGCAGCAGTCAGTACCACTACAGCCTGCCTGCAGAGGAGAAGGGCAGCATTGCTGTGCAGCCCCCAAGAGAGGGAAGGAAGGCATCTGTAGCAGGTTGCAGGCAGCTCCTACAAGGCCTGGAGCAAAACCCCAGGCTCTGCCAGAACAAAGACCTGTGAGGCCCCTGGTACCTTGTCCCCAGAACGCCCTGGAGACAAAGCCAAGCACCCAGCAGCCCAATGTGGGCTGGAGCCTAGTCCCCCCAACAGCACTGACAGGACCTTACTGGAGGAAGGCAAGCACTGGGAGGAGCACAGCGACGGACTGGGGGCTCAGCACAACCTGCCTGCACAGCCTGCTCTCAACACAGCAGCCACAGATCCAGTCTGGCCACAGCATGGTGCAGAGCCACTCCAGTGCCTGCCATAGAGGGGTGCAGGCAGCAGGGTGAGTTGGTGCTGAGGGCAGAGTGGGTGTAACAGCTGGGGTGTCCCTCACTGCCCTGCTTCCCTCAGGCCCAGGCAGAGTGTGCAAATGCTACAAGCACCTGGATAGGTGTGAGCACTAGACTGTATCCCATGAGGTGAAGTACCAGCTGCACAATGTGGACACCCGGACACTCTTCCACTGCAACTGTACTCACAGGTGCATGTCCAGGAGGAAAATGAAGAGCTTTTCCCATCATAACAGGGCACTGTGTGCCAGTAGATTGGGTTCAGATAAGGTGGGACCCAGCAGGATGCCCACCCTGGCCAGCAGCTGCTGACTGTTGTGCTCCTGTGCCTGAGACTGGCATGGTTCCTGCGCAGGTCAAGGGACCTCAAGGATGTGGAGATGGTTGTCCTGGCCAACTACATTGCCACCAACTACTTTGTTCTGGAGCCACTCACTGACTGCAGCCCAGGCAAGGGGTCACAGCACAAGTAAGTGCAGAGTCAAGGGAACATGGCCTATGTGGGGCTTCCTACCCTACATGGGCAGAAAGGAGGCCCTGGCAGGGCTGGGTGCTGTACTGTAGACTTGGCATGAGGCTGGCACTGCAAGTGTTACACCCTGCTCTGCTGTGCCATGAGCAGGACTGGGGTGGGGGGCAATGGATGTCAGTGCTGCAGTGTTACAGTGATGCTCAGCTTTGCTTCTCTGGCAGCTGTATCACAGCAACCCAGGCTATGCTAATACCTGCATGGCATCTCAAAAAGATTCTGAGGTGCTGGGGTCCTCTACACGTGACCTCAAAGGTCCCCAGCATCCAGACTGGCACCCTCTATAAGCAACGCTTGCAGCTGGCCTTGACGCAGAAGCTTGGTGCTCAGCACCATGTAGTGCCAATGATGCCTGAGAAGCACTGCCTTGTGTGGGAAGGAAGGTGAAGCTGCTTGACTGCTGGTCCTTGAGAGAAAGGATGGCACTAAGCATGGCTGCTGGCATGATTGCATGAGGCTGGGTAGGGGCATAGCTGGAGTGAGGGCAGGCAGTGTGACAGAAGCCTTTCAAGGAGCTGTGGATTCCATCCATGAGCATCAAAGCAAGAGGAAAAGGAGGACTTGGGAAAGGGAAAATTCACCCTGTTCCTTTCATGTTGCACCCTCTGGAAGGCCCCCTCTCCCTCAAATTTGTGCTCCTTCCGCTGGAAGGCCTCTGAGCAGTATGGTGTGCCTGGCCCGCTTCCTCAGGCTGGATGTGAGGGGGTGCAGAGAGGGCTGGAGCCTGTGTTAGCTCCCAGTGTTGGAGCAAAGTGGGGGCAGGAGCAAGGGACAGGCCCAGGGCTCTGCTGTGGAGAGGAGTCAGTCCCTCCGTGGAGCAGAAGATAAATAAAGGGTAGGCTGAGCATGTTGCCTGTTTTCTACACTGTGGTCACCATCCTGGGACTGATCTTGCACTCCTGCAGTAAGCACAGTGTAGCTGGGGTGGGTAGGATGGTTTATTTTGTTGCTTGTACTGTGTCCAAGGCTGAGACAGTGGTAGCAGCAAAAAAGGAGCAAGCTTTTATCTCTGGTACCCTGGGGTAGTCCCCACTCTATGCCCATTGCCACTCCCACCGGCACCCCCATGCTGGCCTCCTGTCCCACTTCAGGTATAATGCCAGTGCCCCACCCCTACAACTGAAGGGTCTTGCACTCTAGATTGCATGAAGGGCTCCCCTGTGCCACTTACTAGGCCCAGGGTAGCAGCTCCTCAGGCTAGGGGGGTAAAGGCCCCTGGCTGCTAGGCACACAGTAAGGGTGAGGAATCACTGCAATAAATAAAGGAGAGGAGATGTCTCAGCAGAAAAGTGGCAGAGGAAAACACGCAGAAAGCACACTACAGGGAGGAGGCAGGGGGCCACTACATCAGTGGCCCACAACACAGCTATGGCTATCCAACTCCTGGGGGCTGCTCCCCTCCTTCGGGGTGGTACTGCAGCCTGGGGGGCTGGTGGGACTCATCCTCCGGCAGGGGTAACCCTGGTCCACGCTCTCCCTCCACTGGCCCATGGCCTGGTCGATCATCTCCAGACGAAGCGCAGGCAGCAGGCCCAGGTTTCTGGGGTCAGCTCTGGCCTGTGGGTTGTCAGCAGAGACACACGGAGGGCCACCTTGCTCCCGTACAGTCTGGTAGAAGGAGCTGCCCTCCTGGCTGTCGGCTGCCCACCCCAGATCCTTGGCTTTGGTTCCACAGCACCCCAGCTCCTCCTGGGGGAGGTGGATGGTAGGAATATCCCCAGGGAGGCCACGGCGGTTCTGGGGGGATGGGCTGCGGCTCATACCCCTGTCCCGGCTTGATGGCCGTAGGATGAGGCCCTGGAACTTGGCCAGGCTGGGGCTTCGGCTTCGGTGACGTTTCATCTTGCCTGGGCTGGGGCTACGGGATTTGGGGGCCAGCAGGACAAGAGTGCTGTCATCCTCCTCTTCTGAGCTGCTTCCTGAGCTGTCTGTGGGGCTGCTGCCCTCCTCTGACCTGGGCAGGGAGATCTGTACCTCTGCATCAGCACTGCTGGCTGATCCTTACAGGAGACTGTGGGTCACCACAGCAGCTGGCCTTGTCCAGCCAAGTACCCCTACACACATCTCCCCCACCTCCCTCAGCCCCTCACCCTTGCCTCTTTGCCATACTGACCTGGAAGGGCTCAGTCACCCCAGCAATGCTGCTGAAGATGTTGCTGTAGTATCCAAGGATGTACTCTCCCTTCCCCTTGGGCAGCGCCTCCTCTGAGAACATCACCTACAGTCCAGAGACAGCTGGTGGGCACCAGGGCTGGGAGCAGGAGTAACCCTCCCACCTCCATCCCTATAGAGAGCACTCGCCCCAAGCTGAGAGTAGAAATCCCTGATGCCAGCACAGTGGGTCTGCCCAAGGCTCAGTACAAAGCAATAAGGAGGTGTCTTTCTGCCTCAGTAGGATCACAAAGGGGCCACTGTTTCCTCATGATAGGGCACACACACCCAGCAAGACAGCAGGGCTAGCCCCAGCTCACCTGTGCACAGAGTTGCTTCTCTAGGCAGCGCTCTCCATCATCACTCCTGGCCCAGACATAGGACACGTAGTCTTTAGGATGCCGAAAGCCCACCTTTGTGCATGTACATGGGAGAACACAAGTGAGGGGGAGAACATCAGCCCTACTCAATACCGTCACCCTTGCCTGGCCTTAACTCTCCTCTTGCTCAGACCTTTCTCCTTGCACAGGGAAATCAAGAGGTGCGCTGCACCCACCCAGCAGTGTGGTGGCACCCAGCTCCCCAGGACTGCCAGGCCTTGGACCCTTTGGGGCACACAGAGCAGGAGGAAAAGGGAACTGCTGTATCTGAGCCTTCTGAAGCAGGGCCAAGTCCTGCTGCTAACTGCCAGAGCTTCACGGGGAAATGGAGAATGCAGAGCACAGGTCCATGCCACACACTTGTGTCTGCTGGTATGGGGTAGCTCAGAAGGGATCCTGCAGTGCTATGTGGTGCTTCCCACTCTATTCAGCCCCAGTAGCTCCCAAGCCCATACCCGATAGAGTCCTATCCAGTCCCAGGAGCTCCGGTGGAAGCCAGCAGCCATCTTGTACCTGACAACTGCTTGCTCAGGCCTGTTCCATTCATCAGCCACATAAATTTCAACAAGGGGCTTGTCTGCCTTGGAAGCAAACTGTCAGGGATATACATTGTGAGTAAGGACATGCCAAAGAGTTGCCCCCTGCTGCCCAGAAGACCCATCTAGGGCTGGGCCTTCACGCATACAGCAACAGCAGCCCCCAGCCACAGTGGCAAGACAGCTGAGCTCACCAAACAAACAAAAATAAAACAAGCCCTGCACACCCCAGCATACACTGCACACACTAGCTAGGCATCTCACTCCTCTATTGCCTGCCTGTGCACCCAGTGGCCCTGAATGGTGCTCACCTGCACTGCAAAGATGGCAGCTACTGGCTTATGGTCACTGATGGTGTACTCCATGTGGCTGCAGTAGCAGAGTTGGCTCACCGACAGGATGCTCTGGCTGGGCCGGCGCCCACCCACACCAAGCCCAGCACTGGGAGGCTTGATCTTCCAGAGGATGCGGTCGGTCCAGGCAGGTTTTCGTTTCTTGGCACTGCAGGGCACAGAGGGGCATCTCTTGCCTGGCAGAGGGCAGTGGGCTTCAACCCAAACTGCCTCCCCCTGGCACTAAGGCACACACGGGCAGCGGATGCAGCTCATTTCAGCACACAGCTCAGTGCTGCTGCAGGGACAGACCTGTGCTGCCACCAGACTGACCGTTGTGTCCCCAGCCTCCCATCCCCAGTCTAGCCTGTGTCTGCCCCAGCATTGCTCCCCCATCCACCTGTACAAACATCAGCTCCTGCCCCGCCAGCACAAGCATCCACCCTGGCTCTGAACCCCACCAATCCTGCTTCCCTCAGCCATGCCACCTGCTCCCACATCCAGCATACTCTGCTCTCCTACCTGCTGTCGTACTTGTTGGTGCCCACATCAAACTTGAAGGTGGGTGGAAAGTTCAGGGGTCCCTCCTGAAAACCACCGAGGACAGGCCAGGTGCTCTTGGCAATGTTCAGCTGTTAGAAAGAGCAGGCTGGGAAGCACACCAGCCCCCACGGCCAGGCCCCTCTGCAAGCCCCCGAGACCTCTCCAGCTTCCCCATCGTCATCCCTGCCCAACTGCTGCCATTCCCCCACAGCTCTTGGGGTTTGTCCATGCCACACAAGCAACAAGTCCACAGAACCAGTGCCCCCAGCTCCTCCTAGCACACTGATAAAGGAAATGTGTGCCCATCTCTGAAAAAGCATCCTGGGACTGTGCTGCCTCTTCAAAAAAACAGGAAAGCAAGGGTCCTTTGTGCCCCATAGGCAGGACAGGGACATGCTCTGTCCCACAGCAGCATGGGCAATTGTGGCAACTCAGGGCGCAACTGAGGCTCAGCAGCATCCTCATCCCACTCACCTGGTCCTTCTCCCAGAGCTGGCTCAGGATGTTGCTGTCAATTGCATACTTCACAAAGCGGATATCTAGGCTTTCAATGCGGAAGTTGAGGTCCCCAAACCAGAACACAAGGCTGTGGGTGGGAAGGAGGGCAATGAGCTGGAAGGACCAACGCTGCAAGAGCAAGTTAGCACAGCAGAAGGAAAGCAGCTTCAGCCTTTGGGCAGTCTTGGTCTGCAGCACAGGTGCTCTTAGGAGCACCAGTGCAGGTCAGTACTCAGCCAACAGCTTGGCCAGCTGCCAGCCTTGCCAAGATTCCTCAGGTAGGACCAAGCACCGTTAGCCAAATGGATCTGACTTCCCTGGGCAGAAATTGAGGATGGAAAATTCCACTGTGAGGCACCTACCGGAGTCAGATCATACAGCCAAGACACTGAGGCAGAACCAGCTCCCTCCACCTCTCCAGGCCCAAACCTCAACAGCACCAGTATGGCAGGAGCTGCACCAGGCCTGGATGTGCCCCAGGGGAGACCAAGGACCCTTCTTAACACCTATTCCACCATGCTGGGTTCCTACCAGGCCATGGGACAGTTTTGCAGCTCTGCAGGCAAGACCCCATCTTCAACCTGTGCTGGGATTCATGGGACAGACTGTGACCCCTATCTGGGTCAGACCCATCTGTCAGAGATGGTGGCTAGCACTAAAGCCCTGGCCCAGATTAGGGAGCAAAGTGGTGTGGTACGCACTCATGGTCCAGGATGCCGCTGGCCACACGCCCCTCAAATTGCTGCATGTGCAGTATGGTGGCAAAATCCTCCTTGCGCTGCTCCGCCTTCTCCAAGTGTGCTGGCAGGTGGCAGTTCAGGAAGCAGACCATGTGGCCGAAGATGGAGAGACGAACGCTCACCCCACCCTTGTTGCCCTGCACCAAGAGGATCCCATGACTCCTTGGGAAGCCAGCCCCTTACCAACCTCCCCTAGGGCTACACTCACCCAGTAGCCTCCCAGTCCTGTCCTCGTGCAGTCTGTCTGTATGTCCTGAAGGAAGGGGAGGTGGTAGTACTTGGCAAATACCAGTAAGATCACACCTTGCATTCGTACTGTGCTGACCTGGAATGACAGCAGGGGTTGAAGCAGAATGGTAGCCGCAGCAGAGCCCGTAAGTGCATGGACAGCTTCCCCCACCTCCAGGCCATAGGGGTATGCCCTTGCATCTTGCAGACAACTAACTAGCACATTTAGTTCAGAGATCTATACACACCACCTGAATAGTGACAGCTGAAGTAAGCCCAGCAACACAAAGGCTCACATACTCTCTGGGGCAAGTGCCCTGGGAAGCTGAACCTGCCATGGGACTCACGTGCTGCTGCCAGAAGTACAAGCTTGTTCCCACCCCCTTGCCCTGGTGCAGTGTAGCAAACAACAAGAGCAGCTCCCAAAGCACCACAGCCTACGGCACAGGAAAGAGAGAAGGGTGGCACCAGCTAGACAGCACATTGGCGAGATGCATCACTAGCCCTCAGGTCAGCCTCCGCATGCTGCTTGGATAGCTGCAGGCTGTCCCTCCAGCAGTTTGTCCCTCCAACTGGCTTTTTCACTGCACCTCCTCCTTCCATCCCTGCAGCCCAGCTCTTCATAGTACACCTGCCCTGGGAGGCAGAGAGGGAACACTAGCTGCCCAACCCCTTTGAGACCTCCTTACCAAGACAAAGTGAAAGGGGCTCAGTACATCCATGAAGAGCTCACTCCACTGATCTGTGAAGAGGGCATCCTTCAAGCGCTTGTTTATCTTAGAGTTCACCTCTTGCAGCCTGGGAATAAAGGGACAGATCTCTCAGACACATCAGGAAGGTGTTTGTGCCCCAGCTAGCATGAGCTCCTTGTGAGAGATGCCAATGAATAGTGCTGAGGAGCACGGCCAGGGCAGGAAGAGCAGTTCAAAGGAGGCCCCTGGGTTTAGAGCACAAACTAGCCACATCCTTGCTCCAGCGATGCCAGGCCATGTGCTAGCACAAGACACAAGTGGCCCTGAACACAAGAAGCCTTTGGCCTTTTTAAAGCAGGACCATTTCAGCTGCACAGGGCTGGACAGCAGTTCAAAGCCTATATCTAGATGCAAGAGGAGCTTAAAGGACATTTCAGCTGCATTGGTCTCTACAGAGAAGCCAAGTCTCACCAGTACTTCAGCACAGGGCATCCAGATACATCCTAGCCACCAAGCTCAGAGTAGCAGCATATAGAAGGTTAATAGTGCTCCTCCCAGCTCAGCAATTAGTGAAGAGAGAGAAGAACATCCACAGAGAATGGCAGAATCAGGAAATGTCTTGCCCACAAATATCAAGTGCTTGTGGCACAAAGACATGGGTCAGAGGAAGGACACAGCCAGGCAGAGACACTCTGGAGGTAGGAAGCAGCAGGACACCATGTCCCAGCCAGAACACCCTGCCCCAGCAAGTCCCTTGCTGTCAGCTACACCCCCCTACCCCATCCATTCAGGCTCAGATCTACCTCCACAGCCCCATCCTGCTGGTCTGCAAGGCTGAAGGGACCGGGACACAAGCTCCAACACAGCGTGGTAGCTCAGGCAGCCTCAACCTTACACTGCTCTCTCGATGGGTTGAGGAGCACTGAGGGAGTCTCTGGGAGCCTCCTGAAGGCAGATCCAGTTCTTTGACCTCATGCCCAGGAGCAGAGGCTGCTTCTCACTCCCTGTGTAAAGGCAGCATGTCCTTGGTCTTAGCAGGATTCCACACACACTGCAGCAAGCCTTGAGGGACCAATTTGCCCTTAGACTCTGTCAGAGATGGCCTCATCAGCCACACCAATGAAGCTTCACCACAAAAACATGCCAGCAGCTAAGTGTTGTCAATGGCACAGGGCCAATCCAGCTGTGAGAGAACCGATTTATGCCCTTGAGACCTGCATACCATGGGCAAAAGCTGAGATGAGGAAAATGCTCCCAGAGGACTCCAGCATGCAAATCAAATGCCTCTACAGACCTGACCCCAGGACTGCCAGGGCTCACAGCAAGAGCCACACTCACCAAGGCCTAGTGCTGTGCTGCATAGCCAGCTATAGGCACTTCAAGGGTTCAAGGCTACTTAAGATTCAAGTGTTTCAGCTCCTCTTAGAAGTCCCACTTTACTAGGAGCTGATTCTCCATTCTCTTTTCTCATGGTTTACTGATTGCGATGCACACCCCTCCCTGCTCATCATGCCCCAGGGTGGCTGGGGATGCAGCTCTTCCATTCCCCACCCCCCAGGGTTACACGTACCCCCCCAAAAAGGGATGTGGCAGGGCAGGGAAAAGAGCCCTGCACCTCACCCTCTTACCCAATGGCGATCATGTCTGCATCATTTGTCTCGCCCGTGTTAAGGTGCAGCAGGGATGTCACATCATTCGGGGGCATGGCTGTGCCCACATTCCAGGTGACCACTGTGATGCTTGGGAGGACAAAGGAAGAACTGGCTAACACTGGGGCTCAGAGGTGTTCCCTTCTGCCCCCTCTGCCCCCAATTCAGCTCCCAGCTCCACCAAGGAAGCTCCCTGCCTGCAACAGAAGTGGCCACAGCTGAAGATTAGACAGGACACATACACGAGGCCCTTAACTCCCATTTGAGGGAAACTGGTATTTGCCTCTAAATTCCTCCAGAGTCTGCACCTCACCACAGTACACAGCAAACCCCACCGTAACACAAGTCCTGGTTAAATTCTAGAAAACAGCACAAAAAGCCCACATTTTCATCACCACCAACTAACAGAGGCAGGTTGGCACAGCAAGCAGTCTTCAAGACAGGGTGTCTCCAGAAAACAGCTTCCTCTCCCTTCCCCAGGAATCAGGCATCCCTCAGGCTCCTGGGTAAAAGGACCCAGATCTCGGCTCCCAGACTCTGCCCCAGAACACAACCAGCCCCAAAGGCCAGGGCATCACATGACAGCAGTGCTGTACCCCACAGCAGTGTCCTTCGCCAGTCACAACACATTAATGCCGTTACGCAGCATGCACCAGCAGCCCGCAGGCTCTTTTGGCAGCACTAGGACGTGCCTCAGTCACAGGGAGCACGCTTCAACAGCGAGGGAAAATTGTCCCACATCATTTCCAGAACTCGTAGGCAAGGGGGCATATGGCACCCGCTCCACTGCCTATGCCTCTGACATGCCACCCCACACAGCACCCACTGCCCTGAATGCTGCCTGTACAGACAGCAGACACAGCGCATACGCTCCTCCCTGTGAGACCTGCTTGTCCATAGCCCTTCATCCCAATCTCCTCCAGCGGAACATCAACCACTGCAGGAACAAAGGGGCAACTCCAACCCACAGAAGGCTTCGCTCGCTGCTTCATAGCAAACGCAGATTTAGCCCCGCATCGCTCCCCCGTTACCCCCCACAGCAACACCTGCTCACCGGAAAGCGCCGTCCTCCGGGCTCCTTCCCGAGCAGCCGAGGAGGGCGTCGCAGGAATCGCTGGAGCTTGGCAGGCCCAGTGACCTCCCGAAGAGGGAGAGTTCATCCGGGTCCGGTTTAGAGGGGGCTACAGGCTTGGACAGGCCCACCCGCCCGCTGGCGATGAACTCGCTGGAGACGGCTTTGGGCAGGCCAGCAGCCCCGGGCGAGGAGCCTGCCCAAGC
>VWZO01008134.1:0-54874 GCA_013396975.1 Bucco capensis | reverse complement strand
AAGCCGAGATGTGGTCGCTCGACTCCGCCTTCGGGAGCATCTCCCTCCGCTCGGCAGGCAGCGGCTTCCCGGGGGCGGCATGCTCCAGAGGACCGAGCTCGGGAAAGGCGGGCCGGTTCGGCGCCGGGCCGGGGGCTGCCAGGGATGGCACTGAGGGCCGAGCCGCAGGGGTGCCCGGGATGAGAGGCAGCAGGGCCGACACAGGGAAGACATGGTGCCCACAGGCCCCCTCAGGCTGGATCCGACCGGCCTCCAGCATCAGGGGCTGGGCAGCCCGGCCCGGGGCCCGCTCCTCGGGCCCGACTCGCTGCGTGCCCTCAGGCCGCGGGCAACCGTAGGGCAAAGGGTCGCAGGCAGCGTCCGGCCGGGAGCTCCTACGGGCACCCGAGACACCGCCGCCTCCGAGGAAAGGCGCCGCCAGAGCCCCGCCGTCGGGCTGGGACCGGGGCAAGCCTGCGGAGCCGAAGGGCACCGGCCGCGCGGGGGACGCGGCGGGTGCAGGGCTCCATGGGGGACCAGGCCGGAGCCCCGAGGCGGCGGCTGAGCCCTGGTCTCCGCTGCCGCGCCGGACCGCCTCCATTGACAGCGGACGCGAGCAGCAGAGATTCTGAGCCCAGTACCCACCCCTTCCCCACCGCGCTCACCTTGCAGGACCGCCCCCTCTTGACGTCAGCACACCCCCCTCCCACCTGGGGGGAGCACGAGCGGCAAGAGCTACACTGCCGCCCCTGCCACCGCCCTACTCACGTGATGACCTGTGTCCAGCCCCCTCTGCTAGACCCCGGCCCCGGGTGAGGAGGCGAACGCGCACCCGCAGCGGGCCTCGGGGGGCGAAGGGGCCACCCCTGCGCGTGCATCTCTGCCCTTATGCGTGCACACCTGCCATTGTGCATGCACACCTGCCATTGTGCATGCACTGCTGCCCTTATGTGTGCACACGTGCACGTATTTTGTGTGCGCGACTGTTTGGACACCACTGGGACTGTTGCATCATTGTGCACCTACGTGTGCATGTGCACTGTTGTGTGTTTGTAGCTGTCAGCGCACACATACCCTCAGGGCAGCTGCCTGAGATGCTGCATGTGCAACTGGCTGTTGGACTACATGTGCAGCTGTATGTGTGCACCTGCAGCTGCATCTGTTGCTGTGCGTACATCCGTGCCTGCCTGCAGCAGTGCTGGCATGCTCATGTGCAACTCTTCATGCAAGCAGGTGGAAACGCATGCAGGAATGTTCTTCAGTTGCATACACGCTTGTGAGTGCCTGAAGAAGGTGGAGGCCCTGGTGAGACAGGGCATAGAGAGGGCAGAGGTCTCAGACATCTCCTACACCTCTGTCTGCACCAGCAAGACTAGCCTTCAGGAGCCTCAGAGCCTGGGGAAGGCTGGAGTGTGATGTGGAAGAGCAGATGTGGTGCTCCAGGACATGCTCTAGTGAGGACAGGGGTTGTGTTTGGTTTGTTTGGTTGTTTGGGTTTTTTGGTTTGTTTTTGTTTGGGGGGTTTTGGGGGGTTTTTTTGTTGGTTTGGTTTTGGGTTTTTTTTTTTTGTTGGACTCAGTGATCTGAGAGGTCATTTCCAGCCATGAATGTTCTGTGATTCTGTGAAGTTCCTGGGCCCTGATGGGATGGACTTGCTTGCACTGAGGGAGTGCAAGTCATTGTGAGGCCACTCCCAATAATCTGTGATTGATTATGGCAGCTGGGAGAGGACTGGAGAAAAGCAAATGTCACTTCTGTCTTCAGGAAGGGCACTGAGGACCCAGGGTACTAGAGGCTGGCCAGCCTCACCTCCACCCCTGGGAAGATGATGCAGCAGCTAGTCCTGGGAACCATGGCCAGGCACATGAACAATAAGAAAGTTAGCAGGAGGGGTCAACACAGTTTTACCAAGGGGAAGTTCTGCTTGGCCAACTCGACCATCTTTTATGATAAAGTCAGTGGCCTGGCAGATGGGAGGAGAGCAGTGGGGGTATCTAGCTGGACTTCAGGAAGGCCTTTGACACTGTCTCTTATCAGATCCTCCTAGAGAAGCGGTTGTTCGGTGGGCTGGCTGAGCAGATGTTGAGGTGGATTGAAAACTGGATGAATGACTGGATGCAGAGGGCACAAGGTCAGTGGCACAAGGGCTAGTAGAGGGGCCAGTAACTTGTAGTGTGCACCAGGGGTCAATACAGGGTCCAAGTCCTGTTTAACATCTTCATTACCGACCTGGAGGATGACACAGAGTGCACCCTCAGCAAGTTTGCAGATGACATGAAACGGGGAGGAATGGCTGATAAACCAGGGGGTTGTGCATCCATCCAGAAGGACCTGGACAGGCTGAAGAAATGGGTTGTCAGGAACCTTATGATACTCAGCCAAGGAAAGTGCAAAGTCCTGCCCCTGGAGAGGAACAACCCCAGGCAACAGGACATCCTGAGGGCCACCTAGCTGCAAAGCAGCTGTGCAGAGAAGGCCCTAGGCATCCTGGCAGACACAATGTTGACCATGAGTCTAGTGTGCTCCCGGGACAAAGATGGTGAACTGTGTCCTGGGCTGCATTAGAAATCTTGTCAGGAGGTCAAGGGAGGTTGAGGAGGCACCGGTGAGGCCACCCCTGGAATGCTGTGTCCAGTGCTGGGCTCCCAAGAGCGAGTTCAAGAGATATGGACATACTGGAGGGAGTCCAGTGAAGAGCCACAAAGATAATGGACTGGAACATCTTTCACATGAGGAGAGGCTACAAGAGGTGGGACTGGGACTGTCCAGTGTGGAGCAAAGGAAACTCAGGGGGATCTCATGAATCTACATTAACAGTTGCGGAGAGGGTGCAGAGAGGACACAAGCCAGGCTCTTCCCAGTAGTGCTTGGTGCCAGGACCAGAGGCTGTGGGCACACAGGAGCACAGGAGGGTCCCTCTGAATGCTTTTTCACTGTGATTGTGACTGAGTCCTGGCACAGATTACCCAGTAAGGTTGTGGAGCGTCTGTCCTTGAAAATACTCAACTTATGGATATGGTCCTGGTTAACCAGCTCTGGGTGGTTCTGCTTGAGCAGGTGCTTGGAGTAGATGGACCACAGAACTGCCTCCAACCTCAACCAGCATGTGATCCTGTGAATGTATGACCAAGGGGCTATGCATGGGTGTGCTAGTGTTTGTATGCAGCTGCATGTAGTATTTCTGTGTGTGCCTGCAGGGATGCACACCGTTTTATGTGTAGTTGTGTGTGCATTCAGTCAGGGTGTGCAGTATGTGCATGTGCTCACAGCCAGGTGCACACACTGTTGCATCTGTGTTGAGACTCACTGGTGTGCGTGTATGTCTGTGCACAGCTTTGTACACCGATGTGTCTGGGTGTAGATACACTGTGAGCAGTTGTGTGTAGGGGGTAGCTGTGTGCAGTTCTGCCTGCCTGTTTGTGGCTCTGTGTGTGTGCAGCCACATCTGTGCACTGGTGTCTACCTGTAGCTGTGTGTATACAGAGCTCTATGTGTGCAGCTGTGCACGTGTATGCAGCCATATGCACAGGAGGGTGCGCAAATGCACAGGTCTCTGTGTGTGTGCAGTGGTGTGCCATTGTGTGCATGCACAACAAACAGCTCTGCATACACACCCTCTGTCCTGTCTGGCACTGTACGTGTGTGTAGTGTCACGTGTGTGCACTTGTGCTCATGTTTGCCCTGTGTTTGTGTATGGGGAGTGCATTTGTGGGATGGGAAAGGAAGGCTGCAGTCAGTGCGTGCATTCACAGTGTGCGATAGGCATGTGTCTGCAGTGTGTGCTATGCATGTTTGTGGTGCTGGTGTGTTTTCAGCGGTGGTGTTCATGGTGTGAAGGGATGCATGTGTGTTCAGTGGATCAGTGTGTGGTATGTGTGTTCATGCTGTGTGTCCACATAGCAGGACTGTGTGCGATGCAGTGTGTGGTGTGGGATGTGTGCATGGTGTGGGTATGCAGGAAGCATGTGCGCGCAGAGGAGCATATGCATGTGGTGTTTATTNAGAATCACCTCTCTGGATCTGCTGGCCACACTTCTTTTGATGCAGCCCAGGATACAATTAGCCTTCTGGGCTGCCAGCGTGCACTGTTTGCTCATGGCCAGCTTCTCATCCATCAGCACTCCAAGTCCTTTTCTGCAGGGCTGCTCTCTATCATCTCATCCCCTAGCCTGTATTGATAGTGGGGATTGTTCTGACCCAGGTGTAGGACCCTGCACTTGAGTCTTTTGAAGCTCATGAGGTTCCCCTGGGCCCACCTCTCCAGCTTGTCCAGGTCCTTCTGGATGACATCTCGCCCGTCCAACTTATCACCAGCACCCCATAGCTTGGTGTCATCTGCACACTTGCTGATGGTGCACTCAATGCTGCTGTCGATATCATTTATAAAAATATTAAACAGTCCAGGCCCCAGCACAGAGCCCTGAGGGACACCACTTGTCACTGATCTCCAGCTGGGCTTTGAGCCATTGACCACTACCCTCTGGATGCAGTCAGCCAGCCAGTTCCTTATCCTCTGAACAGTCCACCCATCAAATCCATAGCTCTCTAACTTAGCCACTAGAATGTTGTGGGGACCGTGTCAAAGGCCTTGCAGAAGTCCGGATAGATCACATCCACAGGTTGTACGCACGCGCTTGCGGAATACGCGCTCGTGCTGTGTGCGTGTGGCCATGCTGTGTTTGTGTTATGCCTGTGTGTGTGCTCGTGCTCGTGCGGTGGCTGTTAACCGCGTGTGTGCGTGCGTGCGCGTGCCCCGTGACGTGGCGCCGTGATGCTCCGGGGGCTGTCGGTGTTGCTGTTGCTGCTGGCGGTGCTGGCGGCAGGGGACGGCCCGGGACTCTCCCAGCGCCGCGTGGCCGAGCTGCGGGACCTGGCCCGGGGCAAGGTGGAGGTGAGTGCGGGGCTTATCGGGGTGCGGGGCTCACGGGGACGCGGAGTGACGGGGTGTCTCGTCCCACAGACCTGCGGCGGATGACGGCTGAACCGCCTGAGGGAGGTAGGTGCTGCTGGGCGGGAGTAGGGGCCGGGACTAGGGCCGAGGCCGGTGCAGCCGCTGAGCCGGGCCGGGCCGCGCCGTCTGCTTTGCCCGCAGGTGAAGGCCTTCGTCACCCAGGACATCCCTCTCTAGTACCCGCCGGCCGCTGCGGCAGCGCTGCTACGGGGGCAGCGCTCGCACCAGGGACAGGGCCCTGCCGGTGTGGGTGGTGGGGACAGGAGATAGGATGAGATGAGACTGGAAGTGATGGGATGTGGGATAGGAGACAGGATGAGTTGGGGCGGGATGGGACGGGAGAGGAGACAGCAGAGGCTACAGGATGGGACAGGATGGGATCGGGGTGGTATAGAATGAGGATAGAAGATGGAGTGGGATGGGACAGGGCAGGAGTGGGTAGGATGGGATGAAGGATAGGACAGCATGCAATTGTGGGCAGGGTGAGAGAAGCTTGGAGATGGAGGATGGGATGGGCTGAGATGGAGGGTGGGTCCGGATAAGACAGGGTAGGGTGGGATGCAGATGAGGATGAGATGGGCTGGGGAGATGGGAGGGAATGGGATGTGATGGAGGACAGTATGCGATGAGGGGCTACATGGGCCTGCCGAGTACAGTCTGCTCCTTAATGCACCACTCAGCCATAACCTGGAGATGAAACACCTACCTGGTGCTGACCCCGAGCTTGTGCTCCTTAGCCACCGATATGAGGAACTGGAGGTGAGTGAGCAGTGAGGCATCTATCATTGCAGCAGGATCTGAGGTGGTTGGTGTCCTATGGGTGCTAGGCTGCAATCCCTGTCTGCTTGCAGAGAATCCCCCTGAGCGACATGACACGGGAGGATATCAACCAGCTGCTGCTGGAGCTGGGCTTCTACCGCAAGGAGACACCTGATGCCCTTGTGCCTGAGGAGTTCCAGTTTGCCCCTGCCAGGCCTCTGCCCACCCTCCTGACCTCCCAGGCTCCTGCTGCTGACAGCAAGGCACCACCTGAACATGATGAAGGAGAACACCTAGACCTTTAGCAAGGGGTTCTGCAGTCAGCCCCCAGTGCACGGGGATGAGGGCATTACAGCAGTTGTGGATGGTGCTGTAGGGTGGTGAAGGTGCCCCCATTATTACTTGGTGATGTGTAGCCTCTGCCCTAAGGACACTCTGAGCACCTATGGCCTTGAGCAGGGGCTTCCTGGGCATTACGGATGTTCCAGGGGTAGGGGTACTGTGTGCCTGTCGTGGCCCTTCCTCCCCTGCAGCCTGGCCTCCCTAGCCAGATGAGAGGAGCAGCATTCTTTGTGCTCCCTTGCCATGCCCTGAGGTTTAGCTGAATTCCGGTGCTGGGCAGCAGTATCCTACCTATGTGGGACAGAATGAAACCCTCAGCAGAAAGCCCCAGGTGCTGAGGGTAGATGAGCTAAGTCCAGGAGGTGGGAGAGCTGCCCCCAGGGAAGGTATAGCTTTACACTTCAGCAGGGTTGTTTCCTATTGCACACACAGACACACCCCAGTAAAGCCTTTGCATGCAATTGGCTGCACTGTGTCATTTTTCCAGGAAGGATTCAGTGGGGACACATCCTGCACTGGTTTGTACTGGGTGCTGGGAGGAGTTTGGTACCCCAGAGCTACTCACAGAGACTAGAGGGGATGGCAGTGTCACAGCCACTGCTGGTGAGCCAACAAACTGTCCCACAGACCAGTTGTGCTGTTCCTGTGCCACCTCCCTGATGTGATGGGTGGGCCACAACAGCTTGGCATGAGCTGTTTTCATGGGACACAGTGGGCACAGGTGCAAGCTCATTAGTGGGTCCTGCAGTGTTGAGCTGAAGCCCAGTGGCTGCAATGGCCCAGTGGGGACACCTGGCCCTTGGTGAGGGAAGAAAGCAGCGTGCAGCTGTGGCACCTACAGACCTGGTTCTGCATAGCCTCAGTGGCAGCATGAGGGGGGGGGGTTCTTCTCCCTGGGAGGCAGTGAACCAACAGCCTTTGGGTAGGGCGGGATGCTGATGGTGTGTGCCCCTTGACTCTGGGTATCATCTCTTAGCAGGAGAAGGAGCATGTGCTCTGCACCTTCCCCTCTCTGGGTGAGCTGTGGGCCTGCAGGCACAGAGGTGCAGGAGCAGGCAGGTCTGCCAGCAACCTTGCAGGGCCTGTGGCACGTGCTGCACTGCAAGCACAAAGCATTGGTGTAGCCAGGGAGAAGGACTGAAGGAAGAGGTATCATCCTATAGAATAAACCTTTATTGTCTGGCTGGTGTTGGTACATGTGTCAGTACAGGTGTAGAGACGGTGATAGAGGGCCTAATGGCACTGAGCAAATGGTGCCCTGAGCTGGGGAGGAGAGTAGAGGCTGCCATCCCTGCTCACTCCTTGGGCCCCTCACTTCCCTGGGACCTCTTAACTCCCTACCTGCTCCCCAATACATGGGTGCTGCAGCCCCCCCAGTGTGGAAGTGCCCCAGGGTGCACGTGTGCAGTGGGAAGCTGAGTGCCAATATAGGGCTGTGGAGCCAGCTGCAGAGAGGTGGCACCAAGCAGGGCCTGCAATGGGCAGAGGGGCTTCCTCATAGGAAGCCAAGGAGAACCGCTTGTGACCCAGGCTGGGCTGTACGACCCTGCTTAGCCAGCAATGTACACCAACCCGGTGCCACAGGCCTGAGCCTCCCCCGGGACACGAGTGCTGCCTGTGGGACAAAACTCCTGGAAAACAAATAACTTAACACACTGGAGTACGAGATGCAAGCCAAGCTGGGGAGCATCCCCAGCAGCACCTGCCTGGCCCTGCCCAAGGGGTCAGCCTGCAGCTGGCTGGGGCCAAGGGAGCTCTGGGGTGGCAGAGGTTTAGGGTTGCCCTGGTGGCAGTGCCCCCTCATCCCCAGCACTAGTCTCATTGTCCCCCTGGACCCTCCTGGGCCAGGCAACTCCCCTGCCTGTGAGCAGCCCTGAGGGCAAGGGGCAGTGGAGTTGTGGGCAGGGCAGGCTCTAGCACTCTTTCTGCTTCATGCGCATCTCATGGCGACGAAGGTGATTGTAGAGGGACTGCACATAGGTGAAGACGCACTTGGAGTCTGGCTTCTTCCCCATGATCATCATGTCTTCCACCTCCACCAGGGGCACACAGTCCACCAGCATCCTGCAGAGATGCAGCCCTCAGCATGGCCCTGGAAAGGCTGTCCCACCACAGGGGCTAGGATAGGGGACCCATGCCACCTGCTGGTGCTGGGCACCACTCACTTTTGCCCAGTCGGCTCCTGCCTGCCCCTTAGTATGGAGTCTTGCTTCTTCTGGCACTGGGAAGTGTGCAATGCCTGCAAGTAGCAGTGGGGTGGGACTACCTGCCTGCAACCCCTGCCATGCTGGTGCTCTCTGCCCCAGCTCTTGGTGCTGGCAGTCAACTCCTGCTCAGGTTGTGCCCACCCTCCTCCTCCTCCAGCTGATGCTGGTGCATTGTAGGGAAAGACATACCTGCCTGCCCCCAAACTCCACCAGGTAGTCCAGGGAAAGGTGGGGGCCCTGCTCTCCTGCCTCCTGTCAGCCTGGTTCCCACCCTTGTCCTGGATCAGACATCCAGGGAGCTACCTACTCCAGGCACAGCATCACCAGTGTGGTGGGCACCGCCCAGCTTCAACAAGTTGTGCCTACCAGCTCCCATTCTGGGTCCTGGTACAGTGTTGGGGTCTGTGCAGGGCCCTGCTCCAGCAGCTGCCAAACCCAGGGGGTGCTGGCAGAGCAGCCATTTCTGCCTCCCCACCGTTCCCATTGCCTGTGGACTCTGCCACTGCCCCTTTGGTGGGTAGCAGCCCTGCAGAGTGAGTCTGCCTGCACCACCCACCCAGCTCGCAGGTGCCATCCCTCTCCCCAAACTGGGGCCCCCTAGGCAGCCGGGGAGCTCCAGCTTGAGGGGGCTGAAGCACGGTTGGGGTAGTCACTGTGACAGCAGGCAGGACACAGAGGGCAAGTGGCCACCTCTGTCCTTGCCTTTCTGCTGTGGGTTGGTGAGGGCGTGCAGAAGCAACACTGTCACTGCTGTCACACACACACACCGTTTTCCCCCCCCAGATCCCTGCACCTCTGCCAGGCAGTGTGGCAGGTGCCAACACCTGCCAGGGGACAGGGAATGCCAGAGCATCCCAGGCTGCTGCTGCCAATAAAGGCCATTTAACAGCGAGTGCCCAGGCTCTACTGGCCCCTGTGGGCTGCTTGGCACAAACTGGTAGCACTCACTGATGGCATGGCTGACCCAGCTGCTCTGTCCCTGTGACACAGTCCATAGACAGCTCTGTGCACAACGAGGATTCAAAGCCCAAGCTGCCACACCACTACCACAACAACCACCCAAGCCCTCTCCTGCAGTAACATCACCGCACACCTCAGTCCCCACCACAGCCTGCACAGCTGAGAATGGACCCTCAGCCGGTGCCAGCGCAACTGGCAAGCACCAGGGCCAAGGAGAGCCTCCCCAGCCCAGGGGTCTGCTGGGACCCAGCTCTCACATGGGACCTCTGCTGCATGGGAGTCTATGGGCTTCAAGCCCATTACCTGGCTGGCACCAGCTGCACCTCAATATTTGGCTGCCCTGGGCAGAAGGTTCGGGTGGGCCTTGGGAAAGCCCCTGCCTGAGCTACGGAGGCTTCCCACCACCCTCGGCTCAAGAGGGGGATGGTAAAGCAACAGCAGCACAAGGAGAGCAGCTTTGCCCTTATAAAGCTGTTGTTTGGGCCCCAGAGTACTGGTGCTGCACAGAGCTCGGGAGGAGCAGCAGTTCCAGCACTGGCTGGGATGCTGCAGAAGACAGGCACAAACACTGCAAGACGAGGCAGGACCCAAGCCTTGAGTCACACTTTCCAGGCTCCCCACTCTTGCCCATATATGAGCAGGCAGCACCTTGTGGGCAGGGCCCCATGCCGACACTTGGCTCTGCCACAGCAGCTGCAGCCCCCCCTGGCTTGGGCCAGCAGTCCCCACACGCCCAGAGGAAAGGAGGCAGCGAGAGCAAGCAGTGGTGCTGAGGAAAGGGTCTTACCCTATTCAGGCAGGGCTGTTCTGGCTCATGCTGCTGCACAACACCCAGAGCAGGGCCCCAGCAGCTAATCCCCAGGGTCAGGCTCAGCCAGTGGGGAGGGAAGAGCTGTAGCAGCTTTGTTCCCACTAGTGCCCTCCTGATGGCTTGAGAACCAGAAGCCCCCCAGGGTGACACAGCCTCCCCTCCCAAAATTCCCATGGGTGCTATTCCGGAGGTCGAGAGGCCAGCCAGCCACCTCCACCCCTGACCTGGCCATAACTGGGCCCTGACAGCCAACACTGCCAGGATTTGCCCCTTGCCCACTGGCATCCCCCAGCCTCCTCCCCAGCCGTGGTGGCTGCTCCCCTGCCAATTGGTGGTAGTGGCGTGTGGGCAGATATTTGGAGGAGAAGGTTCTCACCATCGCTCCCAAGGGGGTGAAAATGGGCTACGACTTTTTGGTTTTTACCAGCCCCTTCTGGACCAGGCAGCGATAGAATTCCTGAATGTATGTGTACACACACTTCCAATCTGGCTCGCGCATCCGGACCATGTCCTCCACGTCCAGCAACTGTGGACAGTCCGCGTGCTTCCTGGGGGCAGGGAGAGAGAGGGGCAAGCCAGTGACCGCAGCCCAGTTGGGGAGGGGAGGAAGAGAGAAAACAAGAGACACAGATCAATGCAGTTCCCATCCCTCCCTGGGGCAGATGCTGCTCTGCTCTTACATGCTCTGGGAGTGTGCAATGCAAGTATAGGAGGGCTCCAGGCACTGCACGCAAGGCCATTCAGTGAGATTTGGGGAACACAAGCAAGGAAGGTGGAGGGCAAGTGAGCAGTGTGGAGAGGTGTGAGGTACAGAAGGAAGGACAGATGGAGGGGTAGGAGGAGAAGTGAAGTGTTCTGGCACGCCAGGTGCTCGGGGAGCAGGTTCCAGAGCGGAGCAGCGCTCTATATAGCCCCTATATAGACCCGCTGGGAGGATGACAGGGGCAAGCCCAGTCCTCCTGCCTAGCTCTGCTTGGAACCTCATTGGCACAGCCCTGGTGCAGGAAGCTCGGGAGAAGATGCTCACAAGAGCTGGAGGAGGAGGAAGGACAAGAGGCCACCTGGCTTCCAGGCTGGAGAGATTGATGGCTCTCTCAAGTCCACGCACCGGTTCCCCAATTAAGGCAAAAAGTCCATTAACAGGAGCACCAAGAGCCAGACATGTGGCCCACTTCTTACTCCACCAAACAGTATCACGGCTCCCAGCTCACACCACTGCCCTGGATGGTACTACCACTTGCCTGGCCCTGCCCCTGGGCAGGGTGCTGGATGGGTGGAGGAGTGGGTGGAAGAGAGACAGAAGGAAGGAGAGAGGGGCTGACTGCCAGCCCTCCAGCTGGGTGCATTCCGATCTCTCAACACCCAGGAAAACCAGAAGGAAAAGGGGAAGAGACTGGAGAAGCTGCGATGGTGTTTGAGCTCCTACAACTGTGAAAGGAGGCACTTGGCACAGATACACTCTTCCCCAGGGGCTACGGTCCCACACCTGGCACCCTGAGATGGGATGTACTGCCTGTGGCTGGGGAGGCTTGGGGGCTGCTGCTCTGCCTTTGGGTGCTCTGCCCCATACCCAGGAAGCCCAGACCTCATGCCCACTCTCACCACACCAGACTGCGCTGTGCTGGCTTCTTGTGGCTCCGTCCATGCAGCCATTGCTTTCCCCCCAGTGTCAAAACCTTGTTGCATTACATGGGGAGAGTGATGCTATCAGGCACCCACCTCCAGCACAATCACCTCTGCCTGTGTCCCCCCTCATCCTGGGCAGTGAGAGGGAGAGCTGTCCCAAGCCCTCATGATGGCGCAAGAGCTACGTACTCTGCAGAGGAGAAGGCCACCTCGAAGTTGTGGCGCCGGTTCTGAGGCGTCAGCTGGCTGTAGTCAAATGCCTCAGGGAAGAAGTTATGGACCAAGGCGCAGAAGGCCATGCCATCGCTCCAGCTGGATGAGAAGTTCTGGATGTCCACGTGCTGTGATGGCAGAGAGAGTTACTGAGGGACAGAGCATAGCAGGCCTAGGGATGGGGAGAGGAGGTGACACTCACCTCATAGCCCCGGGTCTTGGCTCTACACCAGTCCAGCAACATCTGCTTGATGCTGTTGGCGTTAGGCACGCCAAAGCTGGAGGAGCGCTGCACAGCAGTGCGGGCCACCGCAGGGTTTGGTGAGCTGTGACGGAAGATGCAGGGCATTATCCACATGGTGCTAACCACCTTGGCTGACCTGTCCCCAGCCCAACTCACCTCCCACCTTCCTTCTGCAGCTTTTCCATCATGGCCTTGCGAGCCTGTGAGGCAGATGTCTTGGGCAGGCTCTGAGCCTTCATCAGCTCCTTCTTCTCAGCCTGGCGCCGGTCCAGCGCAGCCAGGCTGTTCTGCCTGGAGGTACTCTCATCTTCACGGTCAAAGATGCTGGGAGAGAGACAGAGAAAGCTAAGCAGGCCACAGGTGTCATGGGTAAGGGCATGTGGTGGCCTCAGCCCATAGCCAGCCATGGTGCTTTGGAGACCTCCATGTTGCTGGGACAGAAGAGGGGTGGCTTAAGGCCACAGAGCGATCCATGGGGACCACTGGAGACAGGGAGTGTGCCCTAAGGACCAGGAGGCTTTAGGGACATCCCCACACAGGGACACCACAAGCTGGGCAGAGAGGGTTGGTGCAAGCAGATGGCTGACATTGACTGCTTGGCACTGGCCCTGGGGAGGCACCACCACTCACCTGCCCGTCTTCCTGGAAGAGGAACTGTAGGATGATTTGGTTTGAACAAATGTGCTGTTGCCATCTGCAGAGAGAGAAAGGGAGAGGCCTTGGGCAGGAGCCAAGGGAAGCAGTGCCAGGCAGGTGAGGGGCTCTGCCCACACCATAGGTAAGGATGATTTGTCAGCAGTAATGCCCCTGAGGTTATGTGTGCCCAGAAGATGTCACAGGGAAAGGGCAGTAAAAGCTCTTACTGTCCGATCTCTTCATGTAACTTGACTCCATGTTTGTGGTGCAGGAGGTCTTGGTGCCATCGCCTGCAGGGGTCAAGGCAATGGGGGATCAGCTGGGGCTGAGGGCAGCGGCACCCACAGACACCCACTGCTTCTAAGCACTCTTGCATCTACGTAGAGTCACAGGGAGAAGTCCCAGGTGGCCAGAGCACACAGAGGGGCAACAGATTGCACATGCTCCACCCCAGGCAGAGCAAAGAGGTAAGTGTGAAGGAGCAGGGAGCTGGAGCATCACTCAGTCCCCTGCAGTGACTCTTGGCTTGAGCCACTCAGGGACTAGGACAGCAGAGTTTTGAGAACAGGAGACAGGTCTGAGATGCAGACAAGACTCCTGCCATCCCAATGGGGCAGAGAATTGAGTGGGAAGTTGCTAGAGCAGATCCCTTGAAGATCCCCAGGCAGGCTCTGGGTGAGCCAGAAGACATGCAGCAAAACTCAGCCCTGAACCACTGTCCTGCCCTCAGCATGGATAAGCCAGATCCAGGAAAAGCATCAAAAGCGGCAAAGAGAAGCTGTGGTCACAGAGGACCAGGAGAGACTGCACAGACTCCCAAAGGGCTGGCTCACCAGCTGTGCTGGGCAAGCAAGCCCTGCTCCCTCCCACCCTGCCCGTACTAGATTGGACAAGACGCTCCGTCTTGGTGACAGTGCTGCGTGCTGAGCCGTCAGCTGACTGGGTGCTCTGTGTAGTGGTGGTCTCTGTGGCACTGCGAGCCTTCCCTGCCATAGCCTGGCTCCTCATCTCCTGCAGCCGCTGGTCCCACTTCTTCTCCCGCTGGTCTGCAAACACAGCAGAGAGAGGCAGGTGTGGTAGGCACAGTCCTTGCCACACTGGGGTTCCTGCCAGCTGCTGCCAGTCCAGATCTGGTTCATGGGAAGGACGATGTCCTCAGCCTGGCACAGCCAGAGAAGCAGCAGAAGACCCAGTGTGCCCTCCTACTTCAACAAAGCTGACAGCCTGCTCCAGCACCCTGTCAGCTTCACCTTCAACACCACCACCAGAGCCCAGATCTCTGCAGAGGTCAATAACCCCAAGTACCTCGCTTGCGCTGGCGCAGCTCCCGCATGGCGTTTCTGATTAGTCGCCGCTCCTCAAAGTCCGTTGTCTGATCCAGCTGCAGGAGGAGGTGGAAGTCAGCATCATCCCTCTCCCACCAGCTAGGAGTTCCCTCGCCTTCCCCCATGAGCTAGGCACTAGAGAAGGTACCATCTTATCCAGAACATCTTCATCCTCAATTCTGTTTAGCTCCTCGACATTCAACTTGCTTCTTCTCTCTAGCTCCCTCACTTGGACATTCTCCATGCCATTGGGCAGTTCTGGCTCCAGCCTCGATGCTTGGTGCTGCTCCACCACCTCCGGCTCCATCTACAAGGACAGCACTGCGTGACTGAGCCCCTGCCAGCTCAGTGATCTTGCCCCCCTTTTCCATGCTGCGCAGAGTATGAAGTCCCTGTTGCCCTGACACTTGCCCAGTGCCATGGGCAGCAAGGACACTAGAAAACACATGCCACATGCAGCATAAAGAGCTCACAGCCAGTAGAGATGCTGCAGGCACCTCCAGCAACAAAGACAGGCAGGGGAGCGCAACATGTCCTCTTGCGGCACCCCTTGTCCCAGGAGGGTCCAGCGGTCTCTGACCTGCTCTGTCTGGCTGCCCGAGTATCTCCAAGGTCCAGCACCACAGACTACCAGGGCCCTCCAGCAGGCAGGGGCTGCCTGGGTGCTCCAGGCTGGCCAGTGCCTGGTGCCCAGCAGCAGGCAAGGTGCTGGCAAGGACAGTGTGCACCATTAGCAGCAAAAGGGATTTCCAGGGAATTAAGAGACTTAGTGGTGAGAAGGGCTTGTGCAGGAGATCAAGAACCTCCCCCGCATCCCTGTTCAGAATCTAGGCCAACTCTGCTTCTGCCAGAGCAAAGCCAGGACGCCAAGTCCCTTTCAGCATGACCCCCCAGCAATGCACATCAGGCAGCAGGCCAGGCCCGGAATAGGGCACGAAGGCAGTAGAGAGGAGGTGCTAGCATGGGACCAGAGCAGCCTTGCCACACACCTGGCCCCATCCTGCGTATCACTGACCCAGCCCAGGGCATAGGAGGTGACATTGGCCACGAGCACCCAAGCCACCACCTGTGCTTTGCCACTGCTGGGTGCAGGCAGGGTCAGGACAGTTGTCTGCAGCCTGCCCACCCAGCTGGCATGCCAGCAATGTGGAGCAGGCAGGCAAGGTTTGCCTCCCACCCCCACAGCACGAGCCACAAACGGTGGCAGATCCTAGTGACGCTGTATTGCCTGTGAACTGCAGCCATGGTCCCACCTCATCCCAGGGTCTTTGCCTTTGCTCCTGACACCCCTGAGGCCACCCTCCCTGTGCCATCACCCTGCTGGGTGCTGCCGTGGAGCAGGGCTGCCCACACTCACGCCGCTGTTGCTCCGGGAGAGTTGCACAGTTGATTGCTGGCGCATGCTGGAGAAAGCAGGTGGATGGGCCACAGGGCTGCTGGGCTCCTCGGTGCCCTCAAAGTGGGCGCAAGGGTCCTGTGCTTCCAGAAAGAGGGTGCTGAGGTCCTCCTCAGGGGGCTCCTGTGGCCCCAGGTGCAGCACCAGCAGGTTGAGGCGGTGGCCCAGGCGCACTAGCTCTGCCCGTAACTCCAGGTGCTCCTCCTCCAGTGCCCACAGTGCCCGCGACAGGGCCTGCACCCGCCACAGCACCTGCTCCAGCTGCCCCTCCACTGCCTCCTGGAAAGCCCTCAGCTCCTGCTGCAGCTCAGCCAGCTCAGCCACCCCGGCCTGAGCCAGACCCTCCAGGCTGACCCCCGGCATGGTGGCAGTGCCTGTGCCAGCACGGCTGCAGCAAGCCCTGCTCAGCTGTCCTCTGCCATTTATAGGGGTGCTGGGGCCACCACCCCCGTCTGGAGGCTGGCCCAGCCCAGCTCTCACTGGGCTATTCTTGTCACGGCAGCTGGGGGTCCTGCGCAGGGGTGCCGAGGCAGGCACCAACACTTGGCAGTGTTTCCAGTCTCAGGACCAGGTGGCTTGGTGAGGGCAAGCCCCACATCCTGGGTGGCTGCTAGTGCTCTCGATGCCAGTCTAGGGGTGCTGTAAGGCATATCGGGTAGGTTATAGCCTGCATATGGGATCAGCCTCAGACAATTGTCATGCTGAGTGCGCTCCAGGGCTTGGGACCACCAACATGCCCTTTTGCCTGAGTGCTCTGCCACTCCTGGCTGCCTTCACCCACAACACACTGACATCTCCAGCCCTAGGCTGGCACTGGCATGAGGGCTTCAGACAAGAGCCATGATTTTTGGGGGCCTCCATCCCCCTGTGTTGCCTGATGTATGCCCCAGGGAGGCAATCAGCACAGACAGCACCCTACCAAGTGAGAGAACACAATTCAGCAGCCACTGTCCCCAGATCCTTGCACCCTGCCAGTCCCTCCAACCAAGCCCTACCTGGCAGGGCTGGCAGCATCACTGCCTCCTCCTTCTTCTCCTCCTTCTTGCCCACTGGGAGTGCACCTGGAGGCCGCGTCTCACACTAGGTGGCCAGCAGATGGGTCCCAAGTCCCCCACCTCACTGGGCTAATACCTTAATGAGAGCTGACAGGCTGCTTAGTCCAAGCCTGCCCAAGCGCATTAGCGTGGGGAAGTCACCCCTCTGCAGGCAGCAAGCTGCCTGCGGGTTAGCAGAACCTGCCAGCTGTGAGCACTGTCTGCTTCATGCAGGTGAGGAAGGGCTAAGCCAAGGACAGAGTGAGCCAACAGGGCCATAGCCACCAGTGGTGCCATGCCCACAAAGGCAGTTAGGTAAGCACATGGGTGTGCACAGGGCCAAAAGTGAGGCAGCAGCGCACTTGACATCCCAGCTCCTGCCAAGGCTGCACGCGCCAGCGCCTCACATTACCCTAGATGGCTAGGAGCACTTGATGGGCTGCACAAGCATGGCTGCCTCCTGTGCGCACCCAGACCCAATGCCCCCATCACCTAGAGGGGACCAAGTCCCACTCTCCCCCCAGAACAGAGCAGAGGAATTTTTTTTTTCCTTTTTTCCCCTTTTTTCCAGTTGCACCCAAGAATCCCTCCCAGGCCAGGCAGGCTGGGTCTGCTGCTCTGCTGTCAGCTTGCAATTGCAAAACAGGAGGAAGCAGGACCCCAGGTCCCAGCTCCAGGGTGAGTCCAAGACCCCCAGGGAGACCCTCTGGGAAAGCTCCCCAAATCCACAGCCAAGGTCCATTGTCAGGAGGGAAAACAAGAGGTATGAGTGGTGAAGAGTTTTTCCCTGAGCTGCCAACACCCTAAAGGGTGTTTAAAATAGAGGGAGACCCATTAAAGACTCCTAACCCACCTCCCTCTCCACCCTTCAAGCATCTGCACACATGGTGGCACAGTCCAGGACGCAGAGGGGCTCATGTGGCTGGGGCTCTGCATCCATGCATAGTCCCCAGGGTCTCTGGATCAACTGCACCAACTGCTCCCAGCACCAATCCACCTGCCAGCGTTCCCCAACCCACACCCAGGAACCCCCAGGCCATGACCAAATGAGGCATAGCCCCATAGCAACCAGCCCTTCTGAGCACTCACCTTGGTGACATTGCTGCTAATGCTGCAAACGCTGCTGGCACTGCTAGGGATGGTGGTGATGCGGATGGGGGTGCTCCGCAGCCCCAGGGTCACCTCTGCAAGGGGAGCAAGAGGCACATGGGGTTTGTCCCACTCCCAGCTCAGCTGGCTCAGCCCTGTACCTGGGGAGCGGCTCTGCCTGGGCTGCTTGGCTGCTGCATGCATCCTGCCTCAGTTTTGGGCACTGAGCTCTTGCAGAGGGGAAGGGCTCTAGGGATAGCCAGGGGACAGGGAAGCCAAGCCCACCTCACCACCCTGGCTCTTCCTCCTCCCCAAGGTAAAGCACTTTCTACAGCACTTCAGCTGCAGCCAAGATCCCCCCAGTGTGAGGGATGGCTCCAGGACTGTCCTGAGCTAGCCACATTGGTAGGCAGGCAGGGCTGAATCAGGGGCAGGGCTAGACCAGACACAGTATAGCAGTGGGGTTGGGACAGACCACGACAGCATAGACTTCTCTGGACCAGCAGGTTAGTGGGAAAAGGGCATGAGCATGGGGCAGAGGATGAGGGCAGAGGACTAGGAAAGGACTCTGGGCATGAATGTGGTAGGACAGTGGGGATGGGGATAGACTGCAGGTCCAGATGGCCTTCCAGTACTGAGATGCCCTGAGCAGGATGAGTGCCCTGTGAAAGGGTGAGGGCTGCCAGGCATGCTTCTGCCCATGGCCTCTGCTCTTCTGGAACTGCCCATGCTCAGCCTCCAAGATGTCAGCACCCAAATGCCACTGCTGCTGCTGTATCCCATCAGTGCCTGCCTGGCCTATCACTACCTACCTTGCTTGGTGGTTTCCACTTGCTCACTGGTGCCCACTACCCTGTCAGTGCCCAACTGCCCACCAGTAGCCATTTGCTCCATTGCCTCATTGAACATATCCCATCAGGAGCACTGTCCCATGGTGCTTACAGCCCTGCTGGTGCCTACCTGCCTCATAGCACCCATTGCCCCCATGGTGCCCACTTCTTCACCCATGGTCACCCATCTGCCCACTTTTCCCAGTCCAATCTCCCCGAGTGAGGCCCCATACATCATTCCTACAGCACCCAGCTACCTGCACTGCTTATCTTTCCCATCCTGTCTTCACAACGGGTACCCTCAATCCATCTTTCCCACAGTCTCCTGATGGATGCCACCTGCCTGCACTACCCATCTTCCTTGTCCCGCCCACCCCCACCCCCCATGGGTGCCCCTGCCTGGGCCCACCTGCCCGCTGGCTGCCGGGGGCGGTCACGACGCGGGGCGTGAGAGGCTGCACACGACCATCCTTGATCTCGATGGTGAAGTAAGTCTTCATGCCGTCGACACCGGGATTGGGGTCGGCGCGGACTGGGGCCGGGCGCTGCTCTGCGCCTCCGCCGCTGCCGCCCCGCGCGTTTTGAACGGGCTCCGGCGGAGCCGTACAAGGCTCCCGCTGCCATTGGCCGGGACTGGCCCGCCCCCCGGCGGCGCCCGCCCCCGCCGGGCCGCCCGTTGCTGCGGCGCGGAGGGCCGGCTCTGGGACAGCAGAAATGAAGCGCTGGGCACGCTCCCGCACCGAAGTGGCCCGCGGCGGGAGCCCGGTGGAGCTTGGCTCTGCGAGGAACAGGAGCATCGGGATCACCGGGGCTGCAACAACCCGCGGGTGTCCCCGTCACGCATGCTGTGTTCCCCTCCTCGGTCCCACACGATGCATGTGCTGCCCCCCTCTCCCTGGCGGCGTTCCTCACCGTGCATGCAACCCCCCCGGGGTGCCCACACGATGCAGGATGCCACCACTCCTGCCTCCAGTGGCCCCGGGGGTGGCTGCAGCCCTTCAAAGCTTCTGCCCCTCTGTTTTGACTGGGGCCTGGCTGCTTCGGACAGGGAACAAGAAAGCAGGTAGGCAGCCAGCAACCAGCCCTGTTCAGCCAGCCGCATCCTGCCACCCCAGAGCTTCACACTTGCCCAGGCTCCACCAAGGACCTGCCATCACTTATTGGGGGAAGCAGAGAGGGCAGATACAGACACCACTGGGACCTTACCAGTGCGGTCAGCCAGGCACAGGGAAGAGGGCACTTGCTCCCATGGGTGAGTGTTCAGGCAAGCTGGGGTCCCTGCTACATCCTGGGTGGGTGCTCCCACTTTGGAATGGACAGGCCAAACATGCAAGGAACAGAATAAGGGGAGCAGAGGGTGAGTGCAGTATGGGGTGCTGTTGCCATCCCCACCTACCCCCAGCACAGTACTCTGGGGTCCCCTCCCCATCTCCCCACACTCCTGAGAGTGTAGTGCCAAAAATCCACCAGCACTCACAGGCTGCTCTGCACCCCAGGCAGCCGGTGCTGCCCTGCAGTGCCAAAATGTGCTACAGAAGAAGGCAAGGCAGAGACAAGGTACCCACACCCTGGTGGGGAAGTAGAACCTGGGATCTGTGCTTAAAGATTGCGATCATCCCTGCATCTGCTACGTCCTGGCATACCATGGCCAGCCCAGCATTGCCTCTGAAAAGGAGGGCAAGGGGGCCCAGTGGCTCAGCCCCTATCCAGTAGGTACCCAGGGTGCAGGCAGGCACTGAACAGGCAAGCGCTCTGGTCTGGGGCCAGAGTCGCTTATGCCCAGGTTGGGGGCTCAGCCTTTCCCCAGTACGCCCGGGTTTGAGCCCAAAGGTTAGGAGAGGGCAGTCAGTTTCTGTATGCTTCTCCCTCTGCCCCAGAGTTGTGCCCTACTGCAGCCCACCACCAGCAGCATCTTCCCCAGAGCCAGCAGCCCCTCAGCGCTTCTTTGTGGGAGGGGACTGCCAACTGCAAAGGTGGGTCTGAGTGGGAACCCTGACCCTGTGGGCAAAGAGCTGCTTTCTGGGTTTTGGGGGTTGTTTTTTTGCCTTTTTTCTTTTTCCCCTCTTCCTCTCCCTCCCTACCCCCATTTCCTCCCAGCAGTTGTAGGGATAGTTTTATCTGTAGGAAGAGGGCAGCTGCTGCCCACTGCAATCCCTCAAGGCTGTGGGGAGGACCCAGAGGGTGCTGAGCCCCAGCCAGGCCAGTGAGTGTGGCCTCGGGGGGGTCAGGGCCAGCCAGTGAGCTGAGCTCCTGGCCTTATTGGGACAAAGAATGCAAAAGGCCGAGGTTTGCTGCCCACAATGATTCCCTTTCATGGCCCTGCTGCTGCTCAGCCTGGAGCTCCGGGACTGGTAAACAGCCAGCCTGGCACCCCACTCCCCCAGCACCCAGCTGAGGCAGGTACCACCACCACACACGTTGGCAGCAAATGGCCATCAGTGGGAATAGCCCTGCCGTGTCCTGCCCTCACATTCCTGCCTCAGCCTATGTGGACTTAAGTCACATCCGCAGAGCTGAGGCCCTTCCCTGCATTGCCGGTCTGCGAGTGCAGGGGGAACAGTAGGTGCCCCCTGGGGCAGTATTGCTTGGCTTTGGGGTGGGACCACAGCCCCAGCACTTCCTCCCCATGGGGCTGCACTTACCCACTGGCGGCTCCCCACACCTGGATGGCCCTGGCATCTCGCTGCACACCTTGACACTGAACTGCAGGGAGGCATACGGGCAAAGCAGTCAGCTGGGAGGGGGCACATGCACCCTCCCACCCCACCATCAAGCTGCCTCCCTTGGTGAAGAGGGCAGTGGCGGCCCCAGCTTATGCCACCAGTTCAGTACCTGGCTGCCCCGGCTGCCAGCACTGAGGTGGCCTGGGGGATGCTGCTTGACCCGGTGGTTTTGTCCCCCACTGGACTTCTGCCCAGTGGTAGAGCTGCCCAGGCACCCTTCCTTCCAGGTTGCCTGATGCTGCCCCTTTGGCTGGGCAGCACTCGGGGAGCATGGCTGGTCCCGCTCTGGCTCCTTGCCATCAACTTTGGGCTCCAGATCAGGCTCTGGGGCTGGCTGCAGCTCCAGAAGCACAAGGGTCTCCGAGACCACAGCTGCAGGAGAAAGGAGAGGCTCTGGATGGGGGAAGCCTGCATAGTATCTCTGCTCCTGCAGCTCCACCTGACTCCCTTGCCCACAACTTTGGGAGATGGCATGTGCTCTTTCTATCCTCCCAGCCCTGCCCATAGCTGGCCCTGGTAGTGCTCTGCCCCCAGGTACGCACCTGGATGAGCCTTTACCATTGGCATTTGTGGGGACTCACTCTGGGCGCTGGGATTTTGGGGGTTTCCCGCCTTTTGGCTGCGTGGCTCCTGCATCCCAGTCAGGATATGCTGCTGCTCCACCATGTCGTCTCGTTCGTGGGCCTATGGAGAGCAATAGGTGAGAGTGGGGCCAGCCCTGCTCTGGTCACTGACTGGGTCACCCTGTCTCATCCTTGCCACCTGGCCAGAGACATGCCACAGGCTGTGGCCTCCTCCCATGCCACCCAGGTCCCTACCTGCACACTGCCAGGGATGGACAAGCCACCTCCTGCACAGGGGTCACTACAGGAGGCTGGCAGAGGAACAAGTGTCCCCACACCTTGCTGGCTCTGCCAGGCAGGAAGGGCGATGGACCCTTGGGGCTCCTGACACTCCTTTCTTTGGGGCTAATAAGCACCACGGTTTGGAGCTAGGAGCCCTCTTGGGTCCCTCTGTGGCCTCTGCCATGAGTACATCAGCCTTATTCAGCGTGAATGCCAGGAGGTGGAAGGACAGACCCTGCCCCCCAGCCAAGGCATCTCAGGCCTCCATGAGGCAGGGAGCACCCAGTTCTACATCAATCTGTCCCTACCCACAGCACCAGCAACTCTGCTCAGCAAACAATGGGATGCTCTGGGTGCAGAACCACACACCGGTGACCAGAGCATCCCTGACACACACCTGAGCAGGGCCAGGGAGTCCTGCTGTCACCAGCCAGGGCACAGGGTGCCAGTGCCTCTAAGAGCACTGTGCAGGCTTCGGTGCTAATGTGACTCCAGGGCAGGGGGAAGCAAAAATCCCAAGGGGGAACAAGGGAACAAGGACCCACACCCAGGCACCACTGTATCCATCCTCCAAGTGAAATGCCCTCGAGTTTGGAACAATTAGCTGGACAGGCTGGTACAGTCCTGTTGGTTGCTTGGGAGATGTCCCTGACACACATCTAAATGGGGAAGGCAGACAGTGTAGAAAGGAGGCACAGGGCCATGTCCCTCCTGCAGCCTCTTGCCATTGCCCTGGGACAGGCAGAGGAAGCTGGACTGAACGGAGGTGGATGTGGGGACCCACGTCTTCCTGCTTGGCTGCGGTTATAACCTCCACTTCTCCCTTCCCCAGCCTCTCCCCCAAAGGGGAATCCCCTATGGTGTCTCTGCAGGTACCTCCTACCACCATAATCCCCTACAGGGTCACTGCTGCTGTGCAGGAAACCCAGGCTTGCACATGTTCCTTCCAGCCCTGCCCACCATCTCATCTTACCCCCAGTCAGAGAGCCCCCAACATGGCTGGTCCACCTCCAGGAGCCAGCAGGAACAACCATGCTGCATCCTTAGGGAGATGCCATGGGGCATCTAGGCCTGAACTGCCAGCTCACCACTGCTAGGACCATGCTGGCACAACCATGTTGCACCCCCTATGTCCACAGAGACCTCAGCTCCACCTGCTTCAGACCCCTCAAGTGGGTGAGCCCCATATGCCCAAGGATTTCTGCCCCAGGCAGGCTAGCACAGGAGCCCAAGGGAATAGTGAAGAGGTCTTCAGTGTCCTGCACACTCATCGCTGAGCCTTTGGGCTCCTGGGCAGGGGTCTGCTCTGCAGCCGCACCACAGCTGCTTGCCTTTGGTCCAGCCAGCACCAGCTGCTCTGCATCATCCTGCTGGCTGCTCTCCCCACTCCTGGCTGTGGCTAGGAGCTCAGCACTGCCCTCATCATGACTGTCTCTGCTCCCAGCTAGGGCTGGCAGCTCAGTATCTCCTCTCTGGCTGCTCTTCCTGCTCCCAGCCAGGGCTGGCGTTTCACTATTGTTCCTCTGCTTGCTCTTCACATCCCCAGACACAGTAGGAGACTTGCTGCTATCTCTCCGGCTGCTCTGCACGTTCCCAGCCAAGGCTGCAGCTGGATAGGAGCAAAAGCAGTGTTTAGGAAGGACTTGGCCACAACCTAGGCTCTCCAGGGTAGCCAACCCAGGATGCAGAGACAGTGCCTCACCTTCAATCTCCTCAGCCCGCAGCTTGCGGATTGCAGCTCGGATCAGTTTGCGCTCCTCATACTCACCTGCTGCCCGCAGCTGCAAGAGAAAAAGATCCAGGAGAGAAGCAGGGTTACCTGGGCACACGTCAGCCCGGGCGGACCATTGCTCACCAGTTTTGTGAGCTCCTCCACATCAGTGATGGCTTTGAGCTGCTGGGACAAAGTGGCTAGGGCCATCTGCTGTTCTTCCTCCAGGCACTGGGACCTGCATGGGGGTGAGAGTGGCCAGACAGGAGCTGCTATGGGTGCTCAGGAGTCCCCTTTGTGGGCAGCCGGCAAATTCAGGCAATGTGGATCTGCATATGTCAAGCCACTGAGTGCCAGGCTGCTCCCACCCTTGCACTCACCCAAATCTGTCCAAGCCACAGTGAGCCAGACACTGAGGTCACTGACCCCTGTGGCAAAGGCAGGGAGTGAGTGTGACCCCCGAACCATGTTGGACTCACTGTGGCCAGTTCTCTTTGTCGTTCTTTCGGTGGCTGCTGCGTTCCGGGCGGAAGCGCTTGGATGCCAGTGCCTCCTCCTCCCGCTCCAGCTCCTGCCGCTGCAGCTCTCTGATGGCTGAGCGGATGCAGCGCCGTTCAGCAAGGTCCACCGTTGCCTCCAGCTGGGTATGACAGAAGAGGTCTCAGCACTTGCTCTGGCCACTGTGGCCCCCTGGCTCAGCCCTAGTGCTGCCCTCTGCCAGGCTTCCATGCACTGCCTACGCACTATACAATGGGGCTGTCTGTCTGGCAGGACCCATGCGCATGGTGCACACTGCCCAGCACTGCCTAGCCCTGCAGGGAGCAGGCACAGCCCTGCTGGGAGTAGGTTGCTGGGATCAGCCATGGCAAGGAGGGGCTGCCACGGTGGAACCCTCCAGGCACGTGAGGGGCAAAAAGACAGGGACATGTTGCAAGAATGTCCAACGATCAATAGTCTGTGCAGACCCTAAGGGTTGGATCCCTGCAGCCCTGCCCCTCCATGCCACTAGCAGAGGGACAAGCCGTCCCACCCATGCCAGCCCCTCCAGCAGTAGAAGGGACAGCAAAGTCTGTTCCACTCCCACAGACCGGAGGGTTGGACTTGATGACCTCGGAGGTCTTTCCAGCCCGATCGATTCTGTGATTCTGTAACTCCTTCATGAACATCTCATAGGTGCTCCTTGGCCCAACCAAAGCCACCCACTAGGACCTGGCATAGGCACCCAGAGCTGCTTCCCCTCTTCCAGATCAGGTCTACAGTCCCAGACCTGCCACTAGTACAAGTCATTCGAGAGGGCCGTGCACAGGCTCCCCGAGCAGGGCAGAAGGCAGCCAGATCTGCACAGAAGGGCCAGCCAGGGTAGGCACAGCCCGTGTCCTGATGGGGGACATTAGGACCATCCTGGTGCTGGGAACCCAGGAGGTGATTTCTCATGGAGCTCATTAAAATAAACCCCAAGACCCACAACAGCTGCTGTCGGCGTAAAGCCTTGGCACACTGGAAGCAGCCACAGCTGTACCACAGGGCATCAGTCCACTCCCTTCCAGTCCCACGGACCACTGCCAGGTCACCACCAGGCCACCCATCCGGGCTCTTCAGGCTCCACAGCAGTGGGAATTCTGGATTGATCCCTCAGCTGAACAGCACTGAGGGCTCCAAACCACTACCCATGTGCAGAAACACCCCTGCACAGAGCCTCCAAAGCCACTGTCCTTCACTTCCCCTGCTTGGGGTTTGGGGACCAGCAGAACGTATTTCTGACCCATTGAAGTCAGCAAGCACAGAGCCACCATGTAACACCCCAGTGGCAGCGAAAGTTGTGGTCCTTTAGCCCCTGCCAGCACTGAGACCCAGCTGGGAGAATTATCTTTCCCCAGGTGGGAAGACTCCATCAGGATGCTCAGCAGCCATGACTGCTGACAACCAGGGCAGCTCCCCCAGCCAACCCAGCACTGAAAATGCATGTAACCTCAGGGGCAGCTGCTTGAAGCCAGGGTGCTCCCTCCCACCTTGGCACTCCCTCACCATGCCAGCTCACAATGCCATCCCTCCCAGCACACTGCAGCTGCTTTTCGCATCCCACAGCAGTGCAAACATCTGTCTCCTGGCTGGAGCTGGGGCCTGCAGCCCCTCGGGCTCTTTTCTGGAGCTGGTGCTTCTGCTGGTGCAAGAGTAAGGAAACAGCTAAGAGGAGTAGCTGCTGTGCTGCTAAGGCAGGGCGATGTCAGGGAGGAAACCACCAGCTCCTCTGTCCACATGGGCCTTCCATTTCCTGTCTGCACTGAGGCCTGCCTCCCTGCCCTGGGTGACTGCCTGCACCTTGGAGGTGCTGCTGCAGGCAAAGACACTGGCAGCCAGGACAAAGGCACAGAGACAGGACCTTTCCCCCTACTGTTCCAGCAGGGATGGTAGACACTTTGGCCAACCAGGAAGCCCAGCTCTGCTGCACATGGTGTGGCAGCAATGGGCTGGGGATGCGATGGAGCCTGGTCCAGTGCAAAACAAGGGGCTGGACGCACAGGCCCTGTTCCAAGCATGACTCTCCCCACAACCACACAAAGGCCTTGAGGACACAAAAATTCTTCTCTGCCGCATGCTGGGAGGCTGAGGCCCCAGTCTTTCTCCAAATAAACTGCTAGCAGTGCATGGCTCAACACTGACAGCTGGATCAGGGCAACAGGGGTTGGGGAAAGACAGCAACTGCAGGATCCAGAAGGCACAGGAAGTGGGGAGACACAATAGGACACCACTTCCATGTGCCCCAGAGCAGGAGACACCCTGGCACCTGTGTGCTGCATGACATGGGTCTGCCCTGCCCAGGAGGCTGTAGCTGGTACCTGACCTGTACTCAGGTCCTGGAAGGCTTGTCCCTATGGGAGAAACAGCAGTAGGGCAGGAGAAAGAGCCTCGTCACCAGTCCATGTCAGCGTAGAGCTGGGATGAGGTAAATGAATAGCTTTGGAGGCTCTGTGAGCAGTGGCAAGGGGGAGCATACTGGGAAACACAGCTGGAACCAGGGTGTGGGAAGAGGCCGAGGGGCCCAACACTGCTGGCACGGGCAGACTTAAAGATCAACACACACCAAGGCCCCGTAGGCCCTGCCCAGCCAGCAGCAAATTAATGGTTATGAGCAAATGCCTGCCTCAGTGCACACACAAAGTGGCTTTGTGGAAACGCAGCTGGCAAGGCACCCATTGGGTGCTTTCCCAATGATGCCCAAGCACAGCAGTGTTTAGAGCCCCAGCATGGTTGGCAGCTCCTCCATGTGGGCTTTAATTCACCCTGCATCCATCCAGCTTCCTGGAGCCGCTGTGCACAGAGCACTTGGGAGGCTGGAGCCTGGCCACCGGAACCAGCTACAATCAAGCACCCTGTGCAGTCCTACGCTTTGCTGTCACCTTTGGACAGAGCGATTGAGAGTGTGGCTCCCTCCCAGACAGAGGGAAGCAGGAAAGACTGCTGGGTGATGGGGCATGGCAGGGACGCAGTGCTTCTCAGGGCCATTGAAGCCTTTCCCAAAGGCAGCTGGGTGTAAGATGGGGACCTCATGGCAGTGACATTCCTAGCTCAAGCCTGCCCTACCTCTGCCTGCAAGGAGATTTGCATCCTGCCTATCTAATTAACCAGGCTGAGATCTGGAGGGGCCAGGAGAGGGGATCATTTCCCAGCTGAGGGCCAGCAAACCAAAGCCTGGAGCTCAGCACAGCCATACACTCAGATAACCCCAGCTTCCAGACACCCAGCTAAGGGTTACGCTGCAACAGCACCCACCCTGTTCCCCACAGCTCTCTCCACAGGCCCCTCCAAGCCCTTGGACACCTTCACACTGCACAACAGGTTCATTCCCCACTGGCGTTCCTCAGACTAGAGCACCAGCAGGCATCTGGAGAGTGAGCTATATGGAAGCCTATAGGAGGGAGATGGGGCAAAGGCTCTTCCAGCAGCTCCCAGTCCAGCAAGCACAGCAATGGTCCCACTGAGGGGGCTGTAGGGACCTGCTCACGTCCCTCAGCCTCCTTCTTCCAAGACGCTCAGGGATGTCACATGCTGCTGCCATGGTCTCACTTGCTGGAAGAAAGGAGGAGGAGAAGCAGCTCAGAGCAGAGGGCTGGGGAGAAGAACAGAGAGGAAGGGGTGGGAGAGGCCGTTTTCCCTTATATGGGCTAATCCTCTACCAGCTGAGTGGAGCCAAAACCTAACCAGAAAGAAAAATAATTCCTTCACCACTTCATGTCAGCTCAGAGCGGGCTTTCCCTAGCCCATGCCACACAGGCACAGGGAGACCAAGTCACAAGCAGGGTGCTCTGGTGATACAAAGCCCCAGAAGGTCAAAGGCGAAGCCCCAGAGAGAAGTTACTTTTGCTGCATGGGTAAGAGCCACCTCCTCAGGCTGGCTGGAGACCCAGCTGCACCTCAGAACCAAAACTCACCCCCCCCCATCCCCACTCTTGGGGCTCTGTCTCAGTTCAGAGACCTCAACTGGTACACCCCTGGAGCACTGGTAGGACAGGGAGAAAACCATACCACCCAGACCACCCATACCCGCACCTCTATGGATCCCCTTGGCTCCAATGTCACGCCACGGAGAGCAGTCAGCTTCTCAGCCTACAAGCAATGAGCAGGTCTGCATATTGTCACCCAGTGCAGGCTGAGGATGGCATGTAAGGAGTCTCTGGCACGGCAGAGCAGCGCAGCTCCTGTTCAGACCCCCTGCCCATGGCACAGAGCAGCCTTTGCTTCCCACCGGTGCCGGGCATCCCAACTCTTTCCTGTTCCCGCAGACGGGCCTTCTCGGCTGAGTCAGCTTCCTGCTGTAACCATTCCCAGCGCCGGCTCGGACCACTCCAAGCTCAGCCCCCAGGGCACCCAGCAAACCTCCAGCCCCAAGCCTGCGGTGGCCCGGGAAGGGGAGGTAACCGGGTTGCCCAAAGCTGGGCAGCGCTCTGTAGGGCTTCCCGGTGAAACAGCCTTGACTAAGCAAGTTAGAGCTCAGCACCCAGAGCCCCACCTTTGGGACACATCCCCGATGAGTACATCTAGTTTCGGCGGCCGCGAGGCCAGGGCTCGGCTTCAGTTCTTACTCCCAGGGGAACAAAGGGAGCAGGGACGTGACTCGGACGTTGATCCAGCAGCTGCCGCTCAGCCACGGGGGCAGAGCCCGGGGAGCAGTTTCTGGCACCGATCTAGCCCCGGGCAGCGCGGGAGCACAGACCCCAGCCAGACGGCAGCCAGCACTGGGACAGCGGTGACCAGGTAATCGAACTGTCAGCAGGAAACCTCTCAGGAGATGGAGTCAACGGACAGAGGTTACAGCCCGAGCGCGGGTGCGAGCAAAGAGCCAAGTGTGGCCAAAGCAGCAGAGCGGGAGTCTCTGGAGTCAGTGGCGCACGACGGGAGCTTGTGCTAGAGCTCACCCGTGTCCGGAGCTCCGACCCAGGCCAGCTCGGACCCAGGCCACCCTCCAGGTGCTGCTTGCACGGCATCCCCCAAGCACTGCAGCAGCCCTTGCCAGGCTGAGTAAGGGGCAGCAGTATCTCCACCACCTGCGGAGGCGCAGACGGGCCCATGCTACCGCTCAGCCCTTGGAGTCATCCCGACTGGCCACTCCACCGATGCCCGGACAGCCACCACCTCCCCTCTCTTGGTGGGGCACGGGGAGCTGACACAGAGCCAGACGCACACCGACCCGAACTCCGGGAGCTGCCACAAGCAAGCAAAGGCTGCGTGCAGCGCCCGCCGCGCCCCGGCCCGTCCGCCCGCCGCAAGGACCCACCAGCTTCCTCAGCGCGCTCTCGTCCATGCCGAGGAGGTTCTCATGGGACATCCCGCCGCTGCTGCCGGCCGGGGACTTAGCGGCGGCCCAGGCAACAAAGGCCGTCCAGCACAGAACGATTCCACTCTGCTCTGCTCTGCCCCGTTCCGCTCTGGCCCAGCCTAGCCCGCCAGCACCGCCCATCCACGCGCCCGCTGCTGCCATTGGCTCTTCGCATCGGGCGGGACGGACCGGACCCGCCCCTCTCTGCCCGGGCCAGGGCGGAGGCGGCACAGTCTCGATGGCAGCCGCTGGGGAATGAGGGAATCGCACTGAATATCCCAGTGCTGCGCCGCCGCACTGCTGGGGTCTGGGTTCCCGCCTGCCCCACACGCAGTCCAGGGGCGTTGCCGTGGATGTCCGTGCCGCGCAGCTCGCGCCTGGCCCGATGGAGGATGGCACCCACGGAGTGGTCCTGGTGCACCCGACCGCTCCTCCGCGGCGAAGTCCCGGCTCAGTCTTTCGCGACGGCTTTTATCAGCACCCCACATGTGGGTGTAGCACCGCCTGCATAGCGGTCCTGCGCCCCCTGCCTCACCTGCCGAGCTGGGAGTGGGAGTGGGTCAGCCCAGTGGAACCTGCAGCCCAGGCCGGCCCCACTCAGGGACCTCTCAGCTCGCCTCAGCTTGTCCCTGCTCGGGATGGGGGCTGCTCCTGCTCCGAGAAGCAGACCTCCTTATTCTTGTGAAAGTGAAGCAAGGAAAGATTTAGAAACCTCTCGGGAAGCACACACAGGGGCTCTTGCTCCAGGCCTGGCTCTGGGGAGAGCACGGAGGGCTACAGAATGGTACCTAGCACATCGGCACTGGGCAGGTGAGGGTGTGATCTCACCTGCCTGCAGAAAGCGCAGAGTAGCTGTCGTGTGTCGGCGCATGTGGGCAGATTGCCCAGGAAATGGGACAAACATGCATTACTGAGCAGGAGCCTGGATGGGCACAGGCGGTCCCTGGAGGCTCCCCAGCCGGGGATCAAGTGCAGCAAGGGGAGGAGGGTCCCTTTGTTATGCTAAACATGTTAAATACCCATGATGGAATTTTATTGTGCCAGCATGTGGCTGGGACTGGTTTGGCCCAGGGTCCAAGACACTTGCCTGACTCAAGGGTGGGATGATGCAGACCGTGATAGAGATCTGGCTGCAGTGCCACACAAGTAGAATTCATTCTCTTTTACGTTCACTGCCTTTCGCCTGGGCATAGCAACAGAGAGGACATAGGCAGGTCTACTTTGCTGTCCTGCAGTGCTGCTGTGGCAGCATGCACCCGCAGGGACCACAGGGCTGCACAGGCTGCCAGAGCCCTGGCAGTGGGAGAGGAGGGTCCTGGGACCCCACTCTCCTCCCCCTTTCCATCTATTTCAGCAGCACACAGGAGCTTTCCTGGCCTCATCCTCTTCCTCTGGGAACACCTGACACCCAAGACCTGTGTCGCTCCTGCTCTCCCCACACTCAACACTTTGTGACTACTCCCAAGGTCACAAATCCGCTGTGACTGGCTGGCCCCATCTCTCAGGGGAGGGGGGAGCTACCACTTTGTGAGGATGCTTAGGCCAGGCACCCACTCCTGGCTGACAAAAGCAGATGGACAGGCTCAGGGAGGAAGAGGAGGAGGAGAATAGCTCAACTTCACTGCACCGTGCTGTTAGCCCATGGCAAGCACATGTGCATCTTGATGCTGCCACTCCTCTGCGTGTCGACACCAGGGCAGCTTCCGCAGAACACCATGCTATTATAAACAGTGACATCATGCTGGCTGAGTTTCAGGGCTCTCAGACCTGCTTCCCAGGGCATCCCATGGCAGAGGGCCCTGGTGGTGCCCAGCCCCCTGGGCAGGGGATAAGCTCCTCTGGCTCCCTGGGGCTGCAGGAGAATCAGGGTTATGCACCTCCTCCTCTGTCTCCTGTGGATTGCACCTTTGGATGTGAGGATGTGCCAAGATCTTCCTGGACAGTAGGTCCCTGGGTACCACATAGCTGTATTAGTGCTGAGACTGGCATGGAGATAGGCCAGAGCACCAGGACCTTGGGATGGATATAGGGCTGTCGTCCCCCCACTCAGAAAGGTGGCAGGACATGGGATTGGGTGCACCACACAGAGACGTGGCAGGACATGGATGAAGGGCTGCCTCCCAGCTCTCCCTCTGGGGTGTGGATGGAAGCTGGGCAGGTCGGAGTGGGTGGGTGGGGGACACACATGAGAGGGTGTCTGTGAAATGGTAGGACAAGCAGAGCAGCCAGAAGTGGGAGACGGCAGCAGCACAGCAATTCCACTGTGGCCAGACCAGCCATAGGACCACGTGCCTGCACAAAACGGATTAACTGGTGCCATTTTCTTAAGACAGGGCGCTTGTGCATAAACATGTCCCAGTTTCTCCAGCATGACTCATGTCCTGCTGGGAGCCAGGGGAGGCTGAAGTATGATGGATTCCTTACATCCTGCTGCTTGTACCAGCACTGGGCAGCCTCCTGCCTGCCTTGGGGGTGCTGCATCACCCAGGATGCAAAGGAGCTGTGTGTCAAGAAAAGTCCCACTTATGGGGCATGACACTGCCCAAGGAGGAGCAATGCTGTTGTGGACAGTGAGGACTCCAGCAGACATGCCTGCCTAGCATATATGGGAACCAGCATGCAGAAAGTATGTATCGCTTCTGTATGAGCTAGAAGCAATTTGCCATGGATCTCCAGGGCTGGGTTTCTACCTGCACACAAGGAAAAGAATGGGTAGTTTAGTCCATCTGTCTGCAGGCTCTAGTTTGTTTGCTCATGCTGCTCACAGGTGAGCAGGCACTCTGCTCTAAGGCTGGGTATGTGCGGCAGGCAGCCACAGCATGCTGCAGAGGGCATGCATGTTGAGCATCAGTGCACATCACACATCTTGCTGTGCCAGGGGCTTGGCTCTGCACTAGTGCCACACTGCAAATAGAAGCGATTGCTGGTGAGAGCTCAGGGGGCTCAGTCTGCACAGGGCACACATCCGCATTCCTTGGTGGGAGCCTCTTACAGAGGGAGGATTCCGTGCTGTGCATGCATATGTTGGGTCAGCCAGCGTGTCGTCTCTGCGTGCACCATGCCCTGGTCCAGCTGACAGCTTGCTATTGGGGCTGCAGTGCTGGGGCGCTGAGGTCCTGCCCCACCACAGCCTTGGGTAGCAGGAGTTAAACCCTAGATGAGTCAATTAATTGCTTGGATTTTCCCCTCTGCTATTCTTTGGTCCTTGCCCTGCGCAGAGTCCCCCAGGGGATCCCGTGAAGCAAGCACAGCCTGTCCTGCTTCCTGCCCTGCCAAAGGAGCCAGCAAAGGCGCAGCAGGATCGTGTGAACCGCTCTGCCAGGGTCTGTCTTTTGACATCACATCCGCCATGGCAAACTGGATCTGCTCCTGCGGCAGTGACTCCAACACCACCTGCTCCTCCCTTGTGACCTGTTAGCCATGAATTCACTATGCCTTATGCCCCCAGGAAGGAGAGGGAAAGATCATCAGTCCCCAGCACTGCAGGAGCCCAGCACCCTGAGGATGGACCATGGCACTGCCCGGCACCCTGCAGTGCATGATGCAACTGCAGGTAGGTGTTTGCTGGGAGCAGAGGAAGCTCAGAGGCAGAGGCTGGAGTGGAACTGGCATCTGCTCAGAACATGGTCCCTGAGGTTGCAGTCTACTCCCTGGCAGTGAGCCTGGGGGACTGGAGTGCTTGAGAATGGTCAGGGCTTTGGTGTCAGCATCTGCAGTGCCAGCTGCCAGCCTGTGAGGAAGTGCAGGCACCTCCTATTCCTCCTGGCATTTCTAGATGGATTTGCCCATGACAACATCCAAGCACATAGTCTCTGTCCTGGCTGCACAGCTGATGCTGCTGGGCGCCCACAGAGGCATTCTGTGGCCTCACTTCATGCAGCGCTGGTATCTGAGCTTGCCATGGAGCTACGACCCTGCACAGCTAGTTTTGCTGGGCTGCAGATCTTCCCCTTCCAGTCTACCCAGACCCCAGAATGTCACTTGACTGCCCTACCTTCTTCCTCCTAAGGGTTGTAACCCTCCCAAAATATAGGAGCACTGACTCACAGGGTCTCATCCTGCTATGCTTTGCAGCTAGAGTGGCTGTAGCAACCAGGGCCCAGGGAGACCATAGCTCCTAGCCATCTCAAAAGCCACACTTGGAGCTAGAGCAGAAGACTTTGGTGCAGTGTTTACCTTTCATTCTTACACACATACATGGCTTCACTATCTTGCAAATCACCTGATTGTTACAAACTTCCTTCTCTTCTCCCAGGACCTGTTAACTACCATGTTTCCTGGCCCCAGGTCACCAGGTAAAGTGAACCTAGCAAAATGATGAAGGATACCAGCAACATTCACTGAGACAATGGATTGAGGTCTCCCGCTGATGTTACAAAAAACTGCTCACAATTCTTAGGATGCTCACGCTATGGACCTTCCTACCCATTCCATGTAAATACAGTGGGTACTTCCAGACTGGTCAGTAAGGAGAACAAATACTGCCCTACACTGTGGTCCTGCTCGAAGCAAAAATGTAGGTAGCCAGTCCCACCAACTACCACATGTGATTAAGGACACCATCACTCCAGGTCCCCTTAACAACCACACACCATGCCTAGTTTAGTGGCTCTGTGAAGGACGTGATCAATGATCTCTCATTGGCAGCAGGGACCTCCAGCTGATCCAAAACTTATTAGCTATAGCTCAACAGCAGTCTAGGATGGTAGACTCTCTCAGCTGAGTGCTTCTCTCCGTGATAGGAAAAGGTTGCATCAACAATGCTGCTCACCGTTGCTCCTATCACTGAATCATCTGGCTTCCAGTTCCAGCTCCCATCAGTTATCAGCACCTCTAAATGCAAGCTGACCTTCACTTTTCTGCATGCTTGGGAGCTGGTGCCTTCTTGTTCCAACAGCCACATCCTGTCAGCCTGGCCTCAGCTCTGCCACATGCTTGGGAGAGGGGAAAGCAGGGCCAGCCCCTCATGTGAGTCCTATGAAGGTGAGGTCCTCAATGCAGGCTTGCACCTCTTTCTGCCTAGTGGATCTCTGGACCATGAAGGCTTCACTGCAGAGCCCTGGGTGTAGGATAGGACATTTCACTACAGCAGGCACCATGCTGATGCCGAATTTTCTGAAAAATAGACACTCAGCACAAAATTAATGGAGAAAGATAGAGTTACCTTTAATTGGAAGCTTCCACACCTTCAGGATCCCATACATGGTCACATGCCCTACCCCAAGGGATTACACCTTTTTACGTGTTTTATTAGTAATTAACATATAGATATCTATAGCCAAGCCTGGCTCTAAAAGCCAAGCTCTAAAGCCTGGGTTTTCTAAAAGCCCACCCTCGGTGGTCTTCAGCTCTGCCCCTCGGAGAGGGCCCATGTGGAGTTTCACCCTCTTCTCCTGTTTTGTCTTCAAGCTATCTGCAGGTGGCTTCTTCAAAACATTATGTCCTTGGCAAGGCATGAGAAAGTCCAAGACAGTACCCAGGAATTTTCCTGGTGGCTTCTAATATGCGAACAATCCAGGAAGCTTCACATAATCCTAAAAGTTCTGAAAAATCTACAAAATACACTTAAATCTTCAGGCATCAATGCAGTGTCCCTAAAACCCTTCCAGTACTACAAAACCAGCAACACCTTTGCCAAACTAGAGGGAAGCAAGCCTCTCCACAGGCTGTTGAGCTTTGGAGGACCTCAAGAATGAGCTCACAGGGACGAGCCCCAGGCGTGGCATACAGCCCACACTGCCAGCTCCCCACCACTCTGTGGGCTCCTCATATTGCATGAGCAATATGAGTGCAATGAGTGCATGGATACTCTTGCAAGGGCACCTTGCTCCTGGCTAGTGCCCCCTTCCCTGCACAGCCAGTGCAGATGGAACAGTGAGACTTGGCTTTTCCTCTCCCCCCTCAGTTGTCCCATCCTCTTCCCACTTGCACTCTTCCCATCTTCCTTGTTCTCAGTGGAAAAGTCTGTCAGAAAAGCCATCTTTTAGAATTAATGAAGGATAACTTTCCTTTTCTCCCCCTTGCTATGACAGTGATTGGGTTAAGGACTTAGTCACATGTAAACAGACAGCAGAGCTGGAGGAAGCCCTCATCATGACGATGGCTTTTACTGTGGTTTTTTTGTCATGTGATTGGCAAATAATAAAATCTCTGCAAGCAGGGGAAGTACTGTCTTAGAGCAAAATATTTAGATTCTGTGGAATATTGACCAATTACAATATTTTTCTTCAAATAAAACATTTATAAGAACACTGAAATAAATATTTGAGAACACAATATACCACAGCCATTCATTCCTGATGCAAAAGTTTTCCCTCTGTTTACAGGCAGCTTCCCTGTGCAGTGTGTGGATTTGGGATGGCTTCTGTTGGCACTGAGGTGTGCTGACAGATCTGGTGGCACACATCCCTGATGGCTGAAACTGGTCAAGCCTCTCCTGGCAAGGCTAACCTCCTAGTTTGAGCCAAATGCTTGGGTGTGCTGTGGAGTCTGTGGTGGGTTCTGTAAGATGTACTCCTTGAATTAAAAAAGACAATGCCAGCAGCAGCCTGCAGAGGGGTCTGTGGGCAGATTTGCCCAGGAGATGGGAGGAGAGGGCACTTTGTGACATTCCTCCTTTGCTTGGTTCTTTTGTATGGAGGACTCTACAGACAGATGTGGACATGAGAGTCCTTAGGTCTCTTCTGAGGTTCAGATGAACTGAGATGCTAATCTGACCCACACTTACTGCAGACATCCGACATTATCAGGGAACTTGTTCATTGGTGCTGGGGGCTGCATCTCACCCCCCTGTCTGCAGAAGCAAGGCAAGCCCACTCATATGGCCACAACAGATTTACTGTCCTGCTCCTGACTGTGTCTGAGCGGATGCCCATCCTGGTATTTTCCTATGTTTCAACTGTTGCCAAGCTGCCGCAGCATTTAAGGTAACTTTCAGTGCAGGTTGGAAACACTTTTTTTTCACCAGCTTTCACATACCCACTACCCCACATGCCTGCAGGAAACATGCCACTACCACAGTCCTTGTGAGTTTACAGACACTTTGCTCTCCCTTGTCAGTCAGGTTAGGTGGGGAGGGAGAGAGAAATAGTTCAGGAGAGGCACACAGGCAAACCCATCTTCATAGAACAAAGGTCTTTGTTTTTTTAAAGTATTTAGGCTCATGTGAGAAAAGAACATGTATTAGCCAGATGATCAGTGCAGGACAAAACTAGACCCCAGGAATGGGAGCTCAGGATGTATTGAACAAGCATGGTGACATCTCCACACCCTTCAAATCAGACAGTGATGGGATTTACAGGATTGCTGAGGACTGGTCAAATGATCATGAGATGATCCAACCGTGCTGATAAAGCCTTTCCTGAGTTGCTTTCTCTTAATGAAAATAATCATGTCTGGACAAAAGATGTGAGCGATAAGAACAAATAACTTCAGAGTGAAGTTGCTTAAAAAAAATTACATTACCTCCCAGTTGTTGGTTTTTTTTTCCCCTCCCTCTGGAATACCTCCAGGCTTCCTCAGAGTCTTTGCTCAGGTTAGGCACAGTCTCTGGAGTTGTGTACTGACACAGTGCTGACTGACATCTTTTAGCTATGGTCTACTGCTGGGATACTTTTGTTCTCACACCACCTTGTCCTCATGTTTGCAGTTGTTAGACTGACCAGCTGCAAACCACCACATGCCAGAGAAGATGCTATGCATCTGCAAGGCCCTACTTATTCTCTACCATCAAGTCAGCCAAGTCTGTCTTCATTGATGTCAACTTCACATAATGCAGAAGGGCAGTTTGGGGTTCTAGTGTACCTTGTACCTGTCTACCTTTGTATCAATGATACAAAACTGGGATGAGTGGCTGACACACCCATCAGGCTGTGCTGCCATCCAGCAAGACCTGGACAGGCTAGGCAGAGTGGAACCTCATGAAGTTAAACAAGGGCAAGCGTAGGATCCTGTACCTGGGAAGGAATAACCCCATGCACCAGTACAGGTTAGGGGTTGATCTGCTGGAAAGATCTGAGGAAAAGGACCTGGGACTCCTGGTGGACAGCATGTTCCCCATGAACCAGCAATGTGCTCTTGTGGCCAAAAAAGTCAATGATATCCTGAGATGCATTAAGAAGAGTGTGACCAACAGGTTGAGGGAGGTCCTCTTCCCCCTCTACTCTGCCCTAGCAAGGTCACATCTGGCATACTGTGTCCAGTTCTGGACTCCCCAGTTCAAGAGAGACAATGAACTACTGGATAGAGCCCAGCAGAGGGTACCAAGTTGTTGAGGGGGACTGGAGTTGATAGATGGGATTTCCCTGTTGGAGAGATCCAGAACAATTTAAACAAAGTTTGGAGACAGAGTTTCCAAGATAAGCAGGTGCCCCAAAAGAGGATGAACATGAATTTGCAGTGGGAAGACTTCCATCTCAAAAGCACTGAAGAACTCAGTAGTTTGCAGCATAGACACACAGGTAAAAGAGCATTATCATCTCTCCATCCACTGACCGCCAGGGTCCCACCAAAGAATAGCCCTGCTGTGGCCAACGTAGAGCTGTGTTGTGATCCAAATGCTTTTTTGCAAAAGGTGAATTTATTTCATTACTCCTTGGGATAATGTTTGGCACCTCAGAAGGCCAATGAACAATGACATAATTCTTTCAAGACCTGGGCAAGCAAGACCAAACAGCAGAAGTCAGAAACATGTCTGAAACCTACTTCAGAATGGCTATGGAAAGTGTAAGAATTAAATTTTCATTTCACTTTTGGCAAAGGAAATGAAAAAGACATGGAATTCAGTATCGCCAAATGGCAGGATGGAAGAGTAATTCCCTGCCTAGGACTGGCTAAATAAAATGGAACTGCAATGTACTGGTCTTCTCTAAAGTCCAGATGGAGAGGACTGGCATCCAGCCAGCCTGTCTGCTCTTAGAAGCAGGTCAGATTCCACAGGAGTAGCAATAAAGTGTCCAACTGCTCTATTCCAGAGCACTCGTAGTACTCCGTTGATGTTGTTAACCTCTCCAATATCAGGAAAGGAGCACTAGTTCCTCCCCAAAGGTAAGATGATGAGACAAAGTTCCTCTTAAGAAAAGAGGAGATACTTAGGGTACCAAAAAGGGCAAGACTGATGAGGTGGACAAGTTCAGGTTCATGTTCCTTAGGAACATATTTCTGGGTAATTACTTTTCCTTTACACGGATGGGATTCACATTGCTTTTCAACATCTGCTTCTGATATTGACTGTAGTATGATGAAACAAAAACTGAGCACAACAGATGATGCTACAATCTTTAAAAGACTCAAGTAGGCATGCTATATTGTTGTAAACTCAATGACACCTAAAGAGAGTGGTTGTCAGTAATTGTCCTGATTTTTTCATGCAGCTTTTGATGTACACATGTGCAGTGCGTTTTTGATGACTATGCATGTACACACAGAGCAATCCCAGTTGGCAGGAATGACAAGACTTGTTGGCTTAGAGGAATCTTTAGACATGAACAGACTGAACTGAGGATGAATGGAACTAAGTGTTGTGCTAGGAAGTGAAGTTTATAGGTCAAAGCTGTAGACTTGTGGCTTGCATACCACTTGAGACCCATTTCACACAAACACATAGACTAGAAAGTACTGCAAACAAAATTGGAAGCAAGCAACTCAAATACGAAGCTCAGATTTTAGCTATTCACCAATCTTGATGAATAGATCATTACATTTACTTTTCACATTGCTCAGATACACCACATCAGTTTCTGCACAGATTGAATTCCTTTGGATTTTTGATCTTTAGTTCAGATTCCTGTTATCTGAGACACAGTAGAGGCAGCATCCTGGTTTAAAGTCCATTTCAGAAGCAGAATTTGTTACGTTTTTTTCATGGGGCAATTCAAGCATTCGGCTAAGTATTTCTGGCCTTCAGAATTCCCAGGTTCAGCTTAGAGGTGGACAAGGTGTGTGTCAGGATACAAGGAGGACAGCTCTACTTTGCTCCATCCCTTCAGATTTCAATATGAATCAAAGGCATAGGATTGAAGCAAGTATATTTATGATTTCATATACCCTCCCTATTAATATATTTCAATAAGTATGTGCACATTCAGACGCTTCTCCTTAAAGGCTTCCCAGAGCCTTCACCATGGATACAAACCACCAGACTGCTGCTGAAGTCCACTCTCTCGCGGGGCAGAGGCCGACAGTCTCCGGATGGATTTCAGTGGGAGGTATTTTCCAATCCAAACGCGGCCCCCTAACGGTACTGCGGCCCCTACACACGGCGCCCACAGCCGCCGCCGGCGCGTCCGCGACTGCGGAGGACGAGGAGGCTTCTCTCGCTGTGCCCCGCCGCATAAGATTACTATCAGCTGGACTCGCGGAGCCCCACTCGCTGCCGCCACCGCCCCCGTCTGAGAGACGCCGGACTGGGCAGCGCTGGGCCAGCTCCTACTGCAGTCGAACCCCATTGTTCCAGCAGCGTTTCCTCAGGACGGGGGGGCTGGACACTGCTCACGCTACCAGGCAGCCTCCCCGGCGCGGCCCTGCCCTTCTCACCCTTGGAGAGGTCGCAGTAGCCGCTTCCGAGTTGCGGCGCTCAGCTACCGGCGGAGCGAAGCGCGGGGTCCTGAGGGGCGGTCGTGGGCGGCCGCAGGGCCTGCGCGCGCTCAGCTACCGGCGGAGCGAAGCGCGGGGTCCTGAGGGGCGGTCATGGGCGGCCGCAGGACGTGCGCGCGCTGCGATGCGGTTGGTGTGCTGCTGCGCCTGCCACATCCATCCGCTCCCATCCGCCTCCGCCTCCTGCCAGCCGAACACGCCCGTCATGCAGCCGCGGCAGAAGCCGCTGCGGTCCGCACCATGGCGCTCTCGTCACGTGCCATATCGCGCCCAATGGGTGATGAGCGGTTCGGCCCCACCCCATTGGGCGGGGGCGTCTGCGGCCGGCGGCGGGGAGAGATTGCAATAGCGGAGAAGACAAAGCGGGGCTGGGGGTGTGTGGGGTATCTGGCAGGAGCAACTGGTGGCCGCGGTCTGGCAGGAGCCCCACGCACGGTGCTGGCTTCCTGGGGAGGGAAGGGCAGTGACCGACAGCGGGGGTTGGTGGGCGGGTAAGGCCTCGAGGCGCGCGGGGCCGCCGGCGCACGCGAAGCGCGGCCTGGACCCGGCCGCTGCCATGGACAATTACAGCAGCCTCAACAGGGCCCAGCTCACCTTCGAGTACCTGCACACGAACTCGTGAGTACTGGGCCGCGCCGTGCTGGGCTGCGGCCGCCGGGCAGGACTGCGGCAGGGCGGTGCCATGGCCTGCGGTCCCGTGTGTGCTCGCGGCACCGGGGGTGATGAGTGAGCATGGATGTACCCAGCCGAGGCCGCGCCGGCCCGATGGGTCAGAGCCACCAGCTGCTGGCCCCAGCGCTGCCGACCAGCACATCCTGGGCTCCTCGTGTGCTGTGCCTGGCTTCGGCAAGCTGCCATGCTTGGGAATAGCTGTAGTTGTACTGTGGGCGGGCTTGCGGCTCAGAGAGTCGGCGTATGGAGAGGCTCATGGCGGGGGAAGGTGGGTGGAGCCTTTCGGTTAGCACTGCTTTTACGGCTGCACCGCTCTGGAGAAGCACGTGTGGTGGCCGTAGTGGTTGTCATCTCTCCATGGCATCTCGTTTCATTTCTGTCCAAATATTTTGTGCAGGTATATTTCAAGCAGGAATATGACATTCTTCTGATAAGCTTTTTGAAGCCTCAGTGACTTGCGTGTTACTGATTGTACTGGGTTTGTCTCAGAGTTAATTTTCACATGAAGCTGGAAGGGGGCACAGCCTGGATGGCTGACCTGAACTAGCCAGGGCGATATTTGATACCATATGGCATCATGCTCAGTATATAAACTGTGTGAGGAGGGAATGTGGCTCAGAAATAGGCTGAGCCTTGGATTCTAAGTGGTTAGCAGTTACCTTGTGCATCACTTGCCTTATATAGTCTTTTATTAGTATTATTTTTGTTATTATTTCTTCTCTCCCTGTGTTGTCCTATTAAACTGTCCTTATCTCAACCCGTGAGTTTTTACCTTTTTCTTCTGATTCTCCTCCCTGTTCCACCAGCGGCTGAACATGGTGCTGAGTTTCCGACTGGGCCTAAGCCACCACACTGATAAATTCCCCAAAATAAAATCTGCTGAGAAGAGACAGAGTTATTGTTTAAAATGAGTTGTTTCTGAGTACATGTCTAGAAAATGGGAAGTGCTACTGGGACACGGTGCTTAGGGTTAAGCGCGTATCTGAGATCTTCCCATTGCACGTAAGCCTTGTAGTGCCACGTACTGAAGAGTTTAAAGAAAGAGCTTGTTCTTGCCGAACTGCCCTGGAAGAACAGTGTGAACCACGCTTGGCATTTCTTCATTTTGATAGCTGGTCACCGTCATAAGATTGTCTTCTAATGTTTTGTGGAAGAAAGTTAACTCTTTACTGCTACCATAAACAGAAGAAGGAACAAAATACAAGCTTATCTTTTTGCTTTCCTTTTTCAGTGTGTGAAGGCAAGTTTAGTGTGAAGGACTGCAGTGGTCTGCAGAATTCTAAAGAAATAAGAGCAACTTGATTTCAAAGCAGATCTGACTGGTTTCATTGACAATACAACATGTGACTCCAAGAGCAACTAAGACAAATCTCACAGATGCCAAGAGCATTATAATCCATTTCTTTTCAGGATCAGGAAAGTAATGGGTTTTGCACAGAAGAAGAAACCTTTTAACAGCCTGGTGTCATCCTTGGATCTGTGTCTTGTTCTTTCACTCTGGCTTGGCTGCCAGCAGCTGTCTGAAAATGATGAACAGTACTGAGTCTCGCTCCTGGTGCTTTTGCTAATTTGTGAAATTCTCATGTCCAGCTGAAGAAAACATTTTTACGGAAGACTGTATGGCAGAGCTCATTTCAGCAGCTTGTGTTTGCCTACAGAACACCAGAACTCTGGCCATCTTCATAAGAAGATAGTATCTGTGCTGCAAGGAGGCTGATGTTTTGTTGTTTGCCTGAAGTATTAAATATTAAGGCTACTTTGTGGTGCCACCATACTTATTGTTGTGCTTATACTGGTGGTCTACTTCTGTGCTACACGTCTGCATTGCGTAACTGCATTACAGAATTATTAGGAGGAGCTGGAATCTAATGCGTATGAATAAGCCAAAGTCCATGAGTGAAGAGCATGTTAAGTTTATGGATAAGTGCATAAGCCAAATGCTTCCCTAAGAATGAATGGAAACAATGGAAGTAATATTTAAAAGAAAAGAAACCCCAAACCAACCCATGACAAATAAAGAACTCACCTGATGTCCTTAAAAAAAAAAAAAAAAGAGAACAAAAAGCCCATACAACCCAAGAACAGGATAGTGTTTTTGATAATGGAGACTCTTGTCTTTTGTTCTATTCTGTCTTGCTGAGGAAAACCATGCTGTTTCAGAAAAATTTTGTTTCCGTGCTAAAGGTGTTCTTGTAGTCATGGAGGTAGACATTTTTAAAATTGCAGTTAAAAATCAGCCGTCTAGCTGTTGAGGTACAGAAGGAAACCATGAGCATTTTTCCCCTCATTTTTAAAGTCTTTCTACTCTCTAACACAGAGTACTCTGTCTGAAGTGCTTTCCAGAAGCCAGTTTATTTAGTCCCTGAACTTGAGGTCTTGCAGCAGATCTTTTCAATAGCTTCTTAATTTCCCATGTCTGATGGCAAATTTCACAGCATGTACCTGAAACACTTCAGTTGCCATATTTTTAAAATAAATATACCACTGTGCTTTTCCAAGCTTTCTAAGTGTTTTTTGTGATGAAAGTTGAGTGGGGACAGACTTCTTAGCATCGCCTGCAGCATTAGGACAAGGGTAGATTCAAACTAGATAGAAGGAAGAAATTTTTTTATATTGAGGTTGGTGAAACACTGGCACAGGTTTCCCAGAGAGGTGGCAGATGTCTCATCTCTGGAAACATTCCAGGTCAGGTTATTTGGGGCTCTAAGCAACCGAATCTAGTTGCATATGTCCTGTCTCACTGCAGGGAGATTGAACTAGATGACCCTCAAAGGTCCCTTCCAACTCAAACCAGTCTGATTCTATGTGGTCCAACCCAAACCATTCTATGATTGTTCATGAAAGTTCTTTTAGATCCTAGAATGAAAATCACTCTAAGCATGTGAAAATTACCTGTGCATGGTATGACTTCCAGAGCGATCTGCTTGCCTTTGCATTGATTTTCCTTATAAATTAAGTGCTGCCACTGTAAGATACTTCTAAAGCCATTAATCGAGATGATCACAAAAATGCATCTGAGCCCAACCAACTTGGTCTTGCTCATTTTGAATATTTTTTGTATGAAATTGAAGGAGTTTGTTAAAAGTTGAATAGCTGAAATGGTCTTCTAACAGTAGGTAGGATTTAGCTTATGGTTGAACTTGAGTTTTTTTTCTGTAGCAAGAATTGTACTTTTGAATACAGCTGGAGTGGGAGAAGGTCATTCAAATAGAAAGACTTCAAAATGACTGAGTGGTGGGCTTAAGGAATACTAGTAATAACAGACCAACAACATCTCACCACCCCCCAAATCTCTTAGGTGGTCTTCTGCATGTGTTCGTTTCTGGCTTGAAACAGTGCAGTACTGAGGGGATGGCTCTCATTCCTGACGCAGATGTCAAACTTAAACATTTTCCTAGATGTAGCCTCCTTCAGAACAAAAATGAAGTTTTGTGTCTTTCGCTGGTAATTAAGGACTTGTCTGATGATGCAGGATTAGGAGTACAGCTGGGTTCAAACAGGGGTGATCTTCTAAGAAGAACTCACAAAAAAGGTTTTCTTCCCTTCAGATGTTACTCTAAATGGTTGGTTGGTAGAGGTGTTTGAAATTGGTCGTGTTATACAGAGTTGTCTGATTTGACCTTTTGTAACCCACACTTCAGTAAATTGGCAGCATTGGACTTCCCTGTTCTGTTCCTTGTCAACCCCAAACTTCTGCATGGAGCTGCCTTGAATAAAAGTTGGATGTTGTGGGAAGGTCCAAGCCAGTCTGCTTCTGTGAAGATGAATTGTCGTGGAGACTACAGATTTCAATAACACTTCCTGCCCTTCCATATGTCATTTCATCAGTTATATGACCAGTAATAGTTGTATTTCAACTGCTCTGATGGAATTTATTACTGCCTCTGATGATGTTCATCTAGCTCACACTTAAGTGTTTCCAGGTCATATGCAAGCTCTGATAGACTCTGTTTTGCTTACTGCTTGCCTCATGTTTTTAATCCTAAGCTTTTTTTTTTTTTCAAAGTGGGCAAAAATTGTCAGCAATTGGTAATGGTGGATGGGAAGTATTTCAGGCACTTCTGACTGCAAGGCAAGACTATTGTTTTTTTGTTAAAGCTGAGTTGATTGAATCAGGACAAAGCACTTCATGGGACTTTAATTAGATATTGACAAGATAAGTGTAAGTGTTGACAGTATACTGAATAGGAGATATCTGTAGCATATATTAATTTTTGGTAATGATAAATAGCTGGAATGGCTTTCACTTGCTTGTCCAAGGTTTCACTTTGCCTAAGTCAGCAAAAGAGGTTCCAGTTTTCGTAAGTGTTCACACTGAGTATGGTATCAGGTCTTTCTTTGGAAATCCCCATTTGTATCTTATTTGTGTATTTTCCTTAGTTTGAAGCATTCTTTAAATTGTAGAGTAAAAGCTGCTAATGAAGCATAGTTACCAGTGCTAAAGCATCCATTTGCTTGGGTTTTTCCTGACATGGATTGCTTCCTAAATAAACTACTAGGATGTTGATTTGTGGAGCTGAGTAGGTTGGTGGTCATAATCTTGAGGGAGGATTTGAAATCTGTGCACAGTAAATCCTGCTCAAAGGAAAGAATACCAGGTTTGAGCTTCTGTGGAAACTTTGTGGTTGGGAAGATAGTCTTCAAAACACTGTTCCCACTGTGTGAAAAGAACCTGTAAGATTTTCTCACAGTGTATCTTTCAAGGTTGAGGCACATAAGTAATGGCTTTCAAATGGGTACTGCTTATAAGAGGTGGCAGTTATGAGGCTGGAACCTAAATGTGGCTTTTGAGATTGTGCTGAAGTGACACCTGGCTAGATTTTAGTTTTGAGTTTGGAAGGTCGTAGGTACAGAGGTACTGGAAGACTGTCTTTCTTTGGATTAGGAGCAGTTGCAGCTATTGGAAGTCTTTGGAAGCTGCTTCTTGTCAGAAATAACTTATGCAAAGTGAGCATGTACATAGAGACGATGGACCTTGTGCATAATCCTCATCTGTCTGTGTTTTACATATAGACACTGTTTAGTTGCCATGAAGAGACCTGTCAATGTGGTGAATAATTATGGATTTATATGGATTATTGACTGATTCATAGACTGGTTCACTAGATCAATAATTTTCTCTGTCAGTTTACCATACAATTTTTTTTAAACCATAGTGAGCAGCAGGTTGTTGAATCAGACTTTCCACAGGGCAGCCTGTCTACTGCGAAATCTGCCTCTGGTAGACAGGAAACTGCACATTTCTAGTCTACTGTCAGTGGCAGATCCTAGTATTGTAGATAAAAAATTGTATTTGTTTAAAATGTTGAGAATCTTGTTTATTTGAAGATTTCTCTTTTTAAATGGTAGTGTAATGCTGCTGATTCTGTTTCATTGCAGAACTACCCATGAATTCTTGTTTGGTGCCCTTGCTGAACTTGTAGATAATGCCAGGTATGTACCAGAGACAACCGAATTTACCTTGAGAATTAGGCAAAGTTTTAATTAGCCAGTCTAATTGTTGATCTTGAGCAATTTTCTCTTCTAGACTTCATGAAAAATACCAAATAAAACACCTTGCTGTAGTTTCATATGACTGTTTCCCTTGGTCCTCTTACACCACATCTACCGAATTTATTTTCTAAAAACCTAAAAAGCATTATTTTTGAAAAGGTAAGTTTGAGTAGGTCATAGAACAACTCAGACTGGAAGGGAAATTGTTAGAAAACACAAGATAGATTTTAAGGAAAAAAATAAGTCTTCCTTTTTGTTTAAGGAAATTGGTAAAATAATTACTGGAGCTGAAACTTTTAAGGTACTTAAGTAATCCTCGACTCTTACTATCAGCCATGATGTTAGTATAAAACTGAAATCAGAAGTGGGATACTGAAAAATAGAACAAGAATAGTTGGGAGACTTGGTATTTGGAAATCACATGTTTTGGGCCACATTGGTCTACTTAGACTTCAGTAAAGCCTATGACACTGTTTCCTACACCATTTTCCTGGAGAAACTGCCTGCTCATGACTTGGATGAGTATACTCTTTGCTGGGTAAAAAACTGGCTGGATGGCTGAGCCCAAAGCATGGTGGTGAATGGAGTTAACTCCAATTGGCAGCTAGTCACAGGTGATATTCCCCAGGGCTCAGTACTGGGGCATATTCTGTTTAATATCTTTATCAATGATCTGGATGAGGAAATCGAGGGCACCATCAGTAAGCTTACATGTGAGAAGAGTGTTGATCTCCTTGAAGGTAGGAAGGCTTTACAGAGGGTCATGGACAGGCTGGATCAATGGTCCAAGGCCAATGGGATGAGGTTCAACAAGGCCAAGTGCTGGATCCTACACTTGAGTCAAAACAACCCCATGCAACGCTACAGGCTTGGGGCAGAGTGACTGGAAAGCTGCCCAGCAGAAAAGAGCCTGGGAATATTGGTCGACAGCAGCTGAAAATGAGCCAGCAATGTGCCCAGGTGGACAAGAAGGTCAACAGTATCCTGGCTTGTATCCAAAATAGTATGGCCAGCAGGACTAGGGAAGTGATTGTCCCCTGTACTGGGCACTGTGAGACTGTACCTTGAATCCTGGGTTCTGTTTTGGGCGCCTCACTACAAAAAAGACATTGAGGTGCTGGAGTGTGTCCAGAGAAGGGTGATGAGGCTGATGAAGGGTCTAGAACAGAAGTCTTGTGAGGAGCAGCTGAGGGAACTGAAGTTGTTTAGCCTGGAGAAAAGAAGGCTTAGGGGAGATCTTGCTCTCTACAACTCCCTGAAAGGATGTTGTGGGATGGCTGTCAGTGTCTTCGCCCAAGTAACAAATGATAGAACAAGAGGAAATGGCCTCAAGTTGCACCAGGGGAGGTTTAGGTTGGATATTAGGAAAAATTTCTTCCCTGAAAGGGTTGTTATGTGCTGGAATAGGCTGTCCAGGGAAGTGGTGGTATCAGCATCCTTGAAGAGACTGAAAGGACATGTAGATGTGATGTTAAGGGACATGGTTTAGTGGTGACTTGGCAGTACAGGGTTATGGTTGGACTTGATGATCTTAAAGTTCTCTTCCAACCAAAACGATTCTATGATTTATCATGTTTGCGTTCATGAATCCAGGTTATAGCTGCATCCCAAGCCTTGCATACTTATCTATTAAGCTTCGTGAAATATTTTGATGTGGCATTATGGAAATATTTTGAGATCATCTTCTATCAAGTGTGAATTTTAACACTGTGCAGTTCATAATGTAAGGAGCTGAAACTGGAAGATTTCTATGTAGGGAATCAGCCCTGCATGTGCGAGCTGTTGCTATTTTCAACATAGTTAAATATAGCATCTTTGAGTTTAATGGGTGTTTTTCTCTTCAACCTCTTGGTTCCTTCTCTGTCAAAAGAGACGTTGGCCTTCTGGGAAAGAGGTACCTGTATTTGGGTGGAGATGCAAAAGCAAGACAAAGGAACTTTGGCATTTGGGAAGTGGGTTTTAATTATGGAGATTTATGTGGAGTTACAAAATTTTTCATGGTTAGCTTGACAGGAAAAATGTAGATATTATTTACTTCATACCGGAGGGAGCCTGGAAGTGTGTGCTTATTTGATTCCACAGTCTTCTTCCCCCTTAATGTGACTTATATTAAAAAGCCAGTGATACTCACTGTAACTAGGTTTAGTTTGGTGGCAGCAGTGTCTTGTGCTGGAGATTGTGTGTCTTTTAACTTGTCCATTAGTGCTAAGTGTGGGGCGCCTTTGGGTGTTTTATCTGCGCAGCAAATTCAGTTTGGAAATTATTGTGTATGTCTGGTTTTTACGTTCATTTCTATTTGACCTTTAAGTACTGATTGTTTTTGTTGCTTTGTAGGGATGCAGATGCCACGAGAATAGACATTTATACTGGTAAGTCAGTCCTACTTCCTTGCATGTCAGCAGTTAAGTCAATAGATAACTTGGATTTAGGCTGGAAATGTGTGTTGTGTCTGGTAGAGTAAGAGTGAGGATGTTATTGCCAAATACTGAATTCAGTTTTGGGTTTGTCACTACAAAAAAGACATTGAGGTGCTGGATCATGTCCAAAGAAGAACAATGAAGGTGGTGAAAAGTCTAGAGCATAAGTTTTGTGATGGGGAACTGAGATTTTTTAGTCTGAAGGAGGCTCAGGGGAGACCTTCTCACTCCCTACAACTCCCTGAAAGGAGGTTGGAGTGAGGTGGGGGTTGATGTCTTCTCCCAAGTAACAAGTGATAGGGCAAGAGGAAGTGGCATCAAGTTGCACCAGGGGAGGTTTAGGTTGGATATTAGGAAAAGTTTCTCCCCTGAAAGGATGTCAAGTACTGGAACAGGCTGTTCAGGGGAGTGGTGGTTTCAGCATCCCTGGAGAGATTGAGAGGACATGTACATGTGATGTTGAGAGACATGGTTTGGTGGTGACTTGGCAACATTACATTTATTGTTGGACTCGATGATCTTAAGGGTCTTTTCCAATTTAAATAATTATGTGATTTCTCCTTTTTGTCCTATGCCCCTGTTCCTGTTGTCTTTCAAAAAGTAGTGCCTTTACAGATAACTCAGGAAAGTACTTAGATAAGACTTCAGCTGAGTTCAGATAGAGTAGCTGTTTATAGTGGGTGCTTAAGAAATCTGCTTTTTCAGTATACTCTTGTAGCATATATTTACATATAGTTTAAAGTGCAGGGAAACTTCTTGGTCATTGTGCAATGAAAACCTGGTGCTTTTTCTTAGAGTGTAGCCATATTGGGGTTGTGGAAGTCCTGTCTGTTGTATTATTTCTATGGTAAACACTGATTAAATTTTATGGAACTTTTAACTTTCGCTTCTGGGAGAAGTGAATAGCTCCTCTTTTGTAGAACAACGTGAAGACCTACGAGGTGGATTCATGCTGTGTTTTTTGGATGATGGAACGGGTATGGATTCAAGTAAGTGACAAGTAGTTACGCTTCCATTTTCAAGCTGAGGTTTTATGTTATGGCTTAAGCTGAATTAGCAGCGTGGTTCTGTTGAAAGGCACATGTTCCATGCCTGGATGTGTGTTCCTGCCTCTGCACTGGCTCTTTCACACCATATCGTGTATCAAACTATTCACCTCTTCAGATGCAGAAAACTAATCTGGCCAAAAGAAAATTGTTTTGCTGCATTACAGAGTTAAATTGGCATTGTCTGTGATTTTTCCAGCACACCAAAGTTTGCCTTAGGGCTGGAGGGGGAATAGGGGAACAAAGAACAAGCACAAGCTTTGATGGGCAAGCTTTAATGGAATTTCTGGGCAGCCTTTACCCCATTAGAGGCTGCTAAGTGGCTGGTGTATCTCAGCTGTAGTAAAGTGTGATGTGGCAGCAAGCAAAAGCTTAGCTTTGAAACCGTTTTGCCACTGTTCCATTATTGGTGTTGTTATTGAGACCAATATTTGACAATATAAAATCTTAGGTGTATGAGAAGAATGTAACCAGTGTACTTCTGCCTCCCCTTAAGACTTGATGTAAACCCTTGTTGTATCTAGCTTTCTTGCTTTGCTTTAGCATCAGTGAATGGTGCTGTCAACACAGTTTCTTTGTCTCAAAGACAGGTAAATCCTCCTGTAAGGAGCTCTCTACTGTGCAGAAGAGTTGGGCTTAATTGGAAGGTTTTGGGTAAAGCAGGGTAAATGAGTAAATTAGTATTGACTAACACTTTTGTTCTGATCCCTCAGTACTTTAAGATTCTCCTGTGATATTGTCATAGTTTAACCTCAGCCAGCAACTAAGCCCCACACAGCTGCTCACTCACTCCTCCGCTGGGATGGGGGAGAGAATCAGGAGGGTAAAAGTAAGAAAATTCGTGGGTTGAGATAAAGACAATTCAAAGGTAAAGCAAAAGCCATGCATGCAAGCAAAGCAAAACAAGGAATTTGTTCACCGCTTCCCATTGGCAGACAGGTCTTCAGCCATATGCAGGAAAGCAGGGCTCCCATCACAAGTAATGGTTACTTGGGAAGACGAACAACATCACTTCAAACATCCCACTTCCTTCCTCTTCGCCCAGTTTTCTTGCTGAGTGTGGTGTCCTATGATCTGGAATATCCCTTGGGTCAATTGGGGTGAGCTGTCCCAGCCTCGTGTTCCCCGCCCTGCAAATCTTGTGTACCCCCAGCATAGTCACTGGTGGGGCAGTAGAGCAGAAAAGGCCTTGACACTATGTAAGCATTGCTCAGCAAGAGCTTACGCTATTACCCTGTGTTATCAACACTGTTTTCAGCACAAAGCCAAAACATAGACGCATCTGAGCTCCTGTGGAGAAAATGCCAAAACCCAACCAAAACCAGTTCAGATGTAAAGTTTTTAGGTTTTTTATAAGCATTAATAAACATAAATTAACATCTTTGATATGCAGGTTTGTGACCTGCACTAAGGAATTTAGTTTGAACTAAAGCTTAGCTGAAGAGAGGCAGGTTGTGCTTGACTAACTTGATCTCTTTTTGTGTTGAGGTAACCCACCTAGTGGACAAGGGGAAAGCTGTAGATGTTACTTACTTGGATTTTAGTAAAGCCTTTGACACTGTCACCTACCATATTCTCCTGGAGAAGCTGGCAGTGCATGACTTAGACAGGTTTACTCTTCACTTGGTAAGGAACTGGCTGGAGGGCCGAGTCCAGAGAGTAGTGGTGAATGGAATTCAATCTAGTTGGTGGCCAATCACCACTGGTGTTCCCCAGGGACTGGCTCTGTTCAACTTTTTTATCAATGATCTGGATGAGGAGATGGAGTGCCCCATCAGTAAGTTTGTGGATGACACCAAGATAGGAGGGAGCGTCAGTCTGCTTGAGGGTAGGGAGGCACTGCAGAGGGGCCTAGATAGGTTGGGTGGGTGGGCTGAGGCCAATGGGATGAGCTTCAACAAGGCCAAGTGTCAGGTCACAGTAACCCCATGCAACGTTCTAGGCTTGCAGCAGAGTGGTTGGCTTGGTGCCTGGCAGAGAAGGACCTGGGGGTGCTGGTTGATAGTTGACTGAGCATGAGCCAGCAGTGTTCCCAGGTGGCCAAGAAAGCCAACAGCATCCTGGCTTGGATCAAGAATAGTGTGACCATTAGGACCAGAGAAGTGATCATCCCCCTGCTGATCATCACTCAGTACTGGTGAGGCCACACACCTAGAATTCTGTGTTCAGTTTTCGGCCCCTCAGTCCAAGAAGGACACAGAGGCATTTGGAGCATGTCCGGAGAAGGGCAAGGAGACTAGTGAGGGGTCTAGAGAATAAGTCTGATGATGGGCAGCTGAGGGAACTGGGGTTGGTTAGTCTGGAGAAGAGAGTGCTCAGGGGAGACCTTATCGCTCTACAACTCCTGAAAGGAAGTTGTTGTGAGCTGGGTGTAGGTCTCTTCTCCAGGGTTAACAGTGAGAGGACAAGAGGAAATGGCCTCAAGTTGCAGCAGGGGAGGTTTCATTGGATGTTAGGAAAAATTCTTCCCTGAAAGGGTTGTTAGGCATTGTCCCAGGCTGCCCAGGGAGAGGTGATGGAGTCGTCATCCCTGGAGGTGGTTAAGAAACGTATAGATGTGGTACTCAGGGCCATGGTTTAGTGGAATGGTGGTGACAGGTTGATAGTTGGACTTCATGGTATCTTCCAACCTTATGTGGTTCTGTAGCTCTGGATACCTTATATGTATTCTCTGGGATGCAATTAAGGATGTTAAACAGATCTTATGAAAGTACTTTTCTGTCACCAATGGAATTGAAGGAAACAATGAACCCCTGTCCGTAAAACAAGTTCAGACTTTACTGTGGCCTTCTCACAAGGCTTGGATCAGGGAGAAGAAATACAATGATGTTTTCTGGTTGTCTTGAAAACTACATGTTTATCTCTGGATTGAGAGGAGAAGGTGACAAATGTCTGTTGCTGATTTTGTGACAATGAGGAATTAAAATATTGGCTAATTATTAAGTTGCTACTTTTGACTGATCCTTCTGCTGAATCTTGAAGGGCTTTATCTTGACTTTGGTGGTCTCTGTAAAGGAGATTGGCACATAGTGTGGGCTGTAGTGGTATTTCACAGCAATACACATTATTGTTGTGGTTTAGTCCCAGCTGCAGCCTAGCTCCAGGAAAGCTGCTTGCTTACTGCCTACCCCCCCCACCGTGGGATGAGAAGGAAAATCAAGAGTGAAATGCAAAACCCCATGGATTGAGATAAGGAAAGTTTAATAGAACAATATAAAGAATGGAGAAACAGGATTATCAGGAAAACTAAAGCAGTAGTATAGAAACAAATAATATGAACCATTACTGCTCACTGTACATGCTGCCTGCACCATCCCTGCTGCCCTTTATGTAGTGGGCATGGCATCAGTGTGGTATTGAATACCGCATTGGTTGGTCTGCTTGTCTTTCCTGGGTGTGGCCACTCCTTGCTTCTTGTGAAAAATTAACCCTGTCCTAGCTGAACCCAGTAGGTTATCCATCCCTTTTCTATATCATCTGTGTCATGCCCAGCAAAGTTATTTAACAATTAACATAATACAATTTAATTGGCTGTTCTCACCAGTCAGTTGGGCAGGGCCAGCCCGATTGGCAGATCCTCTGGTGTTAAGTAACCATATGTTTTTTGTGCTAAATGCTTGTCCCAATTTTTAAAGGAGTCTGCTCCCCACCCCCAGCAAGTGTAGTTTTTTAACAGTTCATTGTCATGTTTGATTTTCCAGAGGCTGGTGCGTGACAGGGGATGTGGCACACCCAATCAATGCCATGCTCTTTGGCCTAGATGTCTATGAGGCTGTTTAGGAAGTGAATCCTGTTTTCTGACACGGTTCTTTCTCCCAGAATGATGCCATGTCACCATAAGACTTGATTTTCAAGGCCTGGCATAGTGTTCTGGGCTGTGGCATGCATCACGGGATAGGTTTCCAGCCATTTGGTAGTTGCTTCCACCATTGTAAGTACGTACTGCTTGCCTTCGTGGGTTTGTGGGAGTAGGATATAGTCAGTCTGCCAGGCCTCTCTGTATATTTCAGCCATTGTCACAAAGGTTTTAACCACTTGGCTTACTTGATTGCAGCATGTTTCACATTCATGGGTAACCTATGCAACACTGTCTGTGGTCAAGTTCAGTCCTCAGTCTTAAGCCCCTCTATATGTTGCATCTCTTCCGTGATGACCTGAGGTGTCATAGGCCCACCAAGCTATTAATAATTCACCCGTATGTTGACAGTCCAAATCCACCTGAGCCTAATTCACCCGCTGGTTGTTTTGATGTTCTTCACTTACGGCCTGAAACATTTGGTCAGGCAGATTTCTGGGTCAGGGTCTTGCCTGTTAATGTGACACCTGACTCTTGGATACCTGGGCATCCATATGATGTACTTTCACCACCAGGTTCTCTACCTGAGCAGCAATATTTTGGAATAATTTAGCAGCCCACGTGGGTTTACCTCTGTGCTGCCAGTTGCGCTCCTTCCATTGTGGTGACCACCACCACAGGGCATTTGCCACCATCCATGAGTCAGTATAGAGATAGAGAACTGGCCACCTTTCCTGCTTGGTAATATCTAAAGCCAGTTGAATGGCGTTCATGTCTGAGAACTGACTTGATTCACTTTGTCCTTCAGCAGCTTCAGCGACTAGTCATGTAGGAGTCCACACAGCAGATTTTCACCTTCGATGTTTTCCCAGAATGAGAAAGGACCCATCAGTCAACAGGGCATATCACTGCTCACTGTCTGGCAGTTTGTTATGTGGTAGAGCATCTACAGCACATGTTACCTCCTCCTCCTCTGGCAACATCACAAAATCTTTGCCGTCTGGCTAGTTTGTGATCACTTGCAAGAGTCCTGGGTGGGTAGGGGTCTCTATTTGAGTCTGTGTGATCAGTGCGGCCCTCTTACTCCACATGACATCAGTTGCATGGTGTGTAGAGGACACCTTCCCTTTGAACATCCAGCCCAGCACCAGCAGCTGGGGTGACAGGAGGAGCTGTACTTCAGTACCAGCCACTTCTGAGGCAGCTGGAAGTCCTTCATATACTGCCAGTATCTCTTTTTCACAGAATCACAGAATCTTCATGGCTGGAAATGACCTCTCAGATCACTGAGTCCAACTGAAAAAAAACCAACAACCAACCAACCAAAAAACTCCCCACAAACCACACAACCCCTGCCCTCA
>VWZO01008131.1:290249-399529 GCA_013396975.1 Bucco capensis | reverse complement strand
TTCCACACCTGACTGTACACCATCCTGTGTACCCTGCTCTAGGTTCAACTGCTCTGGCCGTGGGGTTGGACTAGATGATCTCCAGAGGTCCCTTCCAACCCCTAACATTCTGTGATTCTGTGACTAAGCTGCTATAAAAAGTGAGCTTCATAGCCACTTGAGCAATTAAGAACAGTGTAAGAGACAAAGGAAAGTCAAAACAACGACAACAAAATCCTAAATAATGGGCTACATTAGGTTCTGCTGCTGGAATTTTGAGCCTTGTTGGACTCTTTCCTCACTGGCTGTTTCAGAGTATTTGAAGCTCTACCAAAGTCTGCATTATTGCCCCACACTGTCCAAAGTAAGGAAAACACAGTGAGGAGAAGAAAATGATATCATTTTTAAGACTGCAGCATTGAAATGGCATATCAAATGCACAGAGGATTGGCTTTGTGCTTCTCAGGCTTACTCAGACAGACACAAAGGAGAGGTTCAAACTGGGGATCAAGGGGATGATTTCACCTGAAATGTGACAAAACACAGAGAAGAGTGCACCTGCTAAAAGAAATTGATTCGTGTGTGTTGTTTTGGCTTTAGTTTTGTTCTTCTAAGAAACTAATGCAAAAGAGGTTTTCTTAATAAAAGTATCCTTCATTAAGGATAACTGTGATAAGAAGGCTTTCCACTTTCTAAGTATAATGAAGATCTCTGGATATTATTTATTCAGCTCCTTTATTCTAATCTTCAAATGACTACTGTCATTTTTTGCACAGTCTGAATGCCAGAAATTGAAATCTTCACAAATAACAATAAACTGTCATCAGATGAAACCGGAAATTTGGAACTCAAATTTCTCTGACTGTAAATGGCATGAAAACTTGGCCTCGCTTATACTTGGAGACTCATTTGTGTAGCTACAAATCATAGGAAAAATCTTTCAAGAAGAAATATGAAAAAGGATAACAGAAAATAATTGCTTAACATATGCATAAAAGCATGACCTGAGTAGTAATGCTGTGGTTACATTTAGTAACTGAATAAACGCTTGGCTTTGAGGAAAAGAGATTCACTCAAAGGACATATCTATAATTACAGCTCCTTTGAAATGAACGTTACACAAGTTCTTAGCAAACATTACACACAACTGAACAATTTCTACAGCTAATATACAGCAGAGCTTGAAAGGCCCCGGTACACGTTGCATCGAAATACTGAGTTTGTCTCTTCATTAATTCCTTTTAAAACTCTGTACATCTCTGGGGATGATCTCTTTGTTCTTTTTATGTGTGTAAATACTACTAGAGAGAAGGAAAAGGTGGGTGAATACCTTTTGAGTATGTGAACACTAACAATCCATAACTCTGGGAAAACTTCTGTAATATATGACTGTAGCTACGTGAAAAAAATTGCAACACTTTCTGCTGCCAGTGCAAATACAATCTGGTAACTGATCTTTTACTATAAACTGTAATGCTTTCGTTAGTTTTAGTTAATTCTGAGCAGGATGTCCTCAGAAGCCATAAACTCCAATTATAATTGCAGCTAGAGTTTTGAATCTATCTCCTCAATGTGTACAACACCTTACACTGACCATCAAAAAAAAGTTATGAGTTTTCTCATATGCTTCAACAGAGCAGGGTGACCTCTGCATGGTAATTCATATAACAGTATCTTTATTGTAGGCTCTGCTTGGGTGTTTCTTTGTTTAGTACTGTCCATATGATTGGAAGATTCTTGTCCTCACATAATCCTTGTCCACCTTTGGGCAGTCCACCACCTCGTCTGACCTTTCCTATCAAGTACCTACCTATTCTTTCAATAAATAGCTGCATAGTCATTGATTCTTGGCAAATGTGGCAAGAATTTGTTTCTAAATTATATAATGATCTAAAAAGGTATGATTCAAGGAAGCTGACATTTGACAAAATAAATTGTGTGGGATATGCTGGGGGGGGGGTCTGGAAGAAAAGAACAGTATTGCCTGAGAAATGTAAGAGAAGTTGTAATACTTATAATTTTTAAGTACTTCTTGGGATTTGTAGTCTCCTCCTCTATTATGCAACATTTTCATGAAGCTGTATTTTCTCAATTCTTAAAAAACTACTGCATTAAGTATGTGCATTTCATTTTATACCTATGCAAAAATCTCTGGTGTATTGATATATAGAGGTCATTAGCAGTGTTTTATGGTACCTAGCCTACTGCAAACAATAACTGCGAGGAGAGTTGGTGCTTTCTGAAAAGACACTGGTCTAATGCAGTCAAACCCTTCTGACAATCAGGCAAGATCTGCTGCTTTGCCTGCACTTGGACAAAATCTCCCACATGCTTCCTTCAGCCTGGCATGCACTTGTAACAAAACCATATAAATGAAGAACAGATAAAGTGTAGAAGTAAAATAGAAAGCCATTTCAAGTAAAATATTCCCATATATAATACCAATCCTATGATCAGTCCAAGATCCTTATATCAACTGGACACACTCTGCACTCTGTTTTACACCCTTTGTATGAACCATCCAGAGTATTTCAATCAGAAAGTTCCCATCTGAATCACATAACTCATTCTCTACAGATTTGGGAAAGATCAAGCCTTGGTTACACCTCCAGAGGCAGCATCCCTCATCCCCTGCAGTCCCTGTTCTTGTAGTCTCCTTATCTATGCTGGAATAACTGCTTGATACATCTCCATGATGATGAACTGATACAGATGCAAAACAGTAAGTGATAATAATGCCTATGATGACATTAAAGGCAAATTTAGTAGACAGAGGCTGGTGCTGCTGTTGAAGAAAGACCTGGGTAAATATGATGATAGTGGGAGAAAAATCTGCAAGAGTTACTTGTGCACCATCCTCTTAAGACAAATCACATGCTCCAGCTGTACACAAGCAAAGCAGCAAGACAGCAGCAAACAAAGATACCTAATTGTGCTGACTTGTAAACTTCACGATTCTAAGTATAACCCCATTACTAGCTCCTACTACATTGATTAATTATCTGCTTTTGCCTACCACAGGATCCTAGCTCTTTCTTTCAGAGGTCACTTTGTTTCTTTTCATTTTCATAAGGAAAATACACATGAAGCAGGACCCAACATGACTATTTCATTGTCATTTCACTCTAAGCTAGAGAGTTGTAATTTGATTTGGAGTTAAAGTCAAAATCAAAAGGATCTCTGACATCTGAAATGGGCAATTTTTGCTAAATTAGGATTCAAATCTCCATGTGTTGGATAGACAGATGTGTGCAACAGATATATTTTACAACTGATAAGTTATTTAAAACACTTGCAGTATATAATACGGTTAAGTATTTCAGCAAATCTTAAATAACAACCACAAAGCACCAGAAAAATACTGTAAAATACCCATAAGGAGTTGGTTCAATCTACAGAAACCAAGAAATTAGGGAGCTGAGGCTTGGAACGATCAGAAAATCCCTTAAAACCACATGAATTTCAGGGAATTAAAAGATGGTTCCAGGCTATACTTGGAATTTGGGGGCATCTGTCACTACGAAGCAGGTCATTAACAGTAGTTAAAACTCATCTTCATGTGAACATGTTGATATTTTTAGTTGCACAACATTACATAAACAAAAACAACCAAGGGCGAATTTGATGTTTTAATTTATGAAACGACAACTGGAAATCCTGCTTTGCTCATGCACCTGACCTTGCTGCACTCACAGTGTCTCCATGCAAAACTGCTGAATACTAATTTTCAAGCACATTGTCCTTCAAGTGCTGTTTTAAGCACCCCCTACTACACAAACAGATGAAGCAAACTGTCAGCAAGCTGCAGTGCAGGTTCTACACACAGTGTAGCTAACAGTGTTCTGTGAAACTACAAAGGCCAACTAAGTCTCTGATTAAGTCAAATGAAATCAGTATTGTTACACCAGAATTACATTTATATCTAACTTCTTAAGGTTTAGGCATTTCTAGCTATTTAAACATGGATGTCTCGAAAAATTTGTTACCCTTGCCAAGAAAATATTAAACAAAACTAAGCATAACTTTGGAAAAAATTTGTAGAAGAACAAATCAGCAATTAACCCCTAAGACTTGCAGTCCCATTTCCTACCCTCCCACTGCTGACTGCCATTCCTTAATAACATAAAGATTTTCCAGATTTCAAGTCCATTAACCAACAGTTCCCGGACACCAAGAAGCAGACAGGAGAAGGCACGTTAAATTAGGTTTTGTTCAAGAGGGAAAAAATAGAAAATGCTGCCTATAACTGTACAGAAAGGAAGATGATATCAGAACAACTCAATCTGAAGCTTTTAAAAGTATTTAAAGCTGTTTCTATAGCTTCACAGGAACAAGCTTTGGGAGTCCTGTTGTTAACCAGGACTACTTTCTGCAGAATTTCTACCTGTTTTTCCATGAAGAGATAAAATGTGTTATTTAAAATGTTCAGAAAATAATCATGAAATCATTCTTAATATCTGATACCTTAAAGCTAACAAATACAGATGTACTGGATTTTATAATATAAATGCTACTTTAATATTTTACTGATTCAGTGTGCAATGTGATGTACCTATGGATATTAAATTCTAATATCAAATGCACTACAATAATTAATTTATAAAAATGCTGTCCATTTTCATGGCTTTATTTCAGATATTGAATTGAGTTTTCTACATTGTAAATTACATTCTCAAAAGACAATGTCTTACATTTCATCAGATTAATGATCTGCCAATTTAATATGCTCACTAAAGAGTAGTAGTTTTCATAACAATCAACTAGCTCTCTGAATTCTCTTCTGGCTGTTAAAAAGCCATTATTTCTATTCTTAAGATCTTTGCTATCACTCTCTCCAGACACAGCCTTACTCATAATATTTGATATCAAAAGATTAACATGATGTGCTAAATGACTAATAAAATCTTTTATATATTTTGTATTTATTATTTGAGAATTTCTACTTTGTCAACACAGTGTTGTGACAAAGATTTGGCCAGTGAGTCTGTGAACTGTTATAAGTTTGTGATTAACTGAGTTCTGTATTCAGGTTATAATGTAACTCCACAGAATCTTCTTGAGCTTACTGCATGGAAATGAGAATGAAGATATAGCAATTCCTCTGTTATAAGGTTTCTGGTGTCTGGTAGAGGAGAGGGAAAGAACAAGACAGGCAGCCCTGAAATGCCCAAGCTCCATTTCCTGCTCCAATTAAGGAGTGATTATTCATACAAATCCAAGCAGCACCCTGTGGATACAGCAAGAGTACACCTCCCTGGAATATGCTACAGAACAGAATCTCCCCAGACACCTTCACAGGAAAAGGAAAGTGCAGATTCAAGTCTCCTCAGGCCGTGAAGGAATCCATGCAAGGCTCTCCTGCATCTGGATACATTTTGTCATCTTAAGGGATGGAAATAACACCAGTTCTCCTTCCTCTGCTTTTATGCATATACTACTGAATTTTCTTTCTTTTTTTTTTTTTAATTACAATTTCATGAGGGAGATTTTGAAAATATTTGATTTTTTTTAAAGAAAAAAATGAAAGGAAACCTAAACTAAAAAGGTGAAAACTTTCATTTCAAGTTTCTCCCTCTCTGCTTTCCCAGACTCTCTTTGCCTACTCACATTTTGGGTCAGGTGTGAAATTACAGATTCCCAAAGAGATATCCCACTGTATTAACTTCTGCATTAAACATTCTTGAGTGGTTGCATTCCCTGCATGTCAGAGTTGAGTACAAACACTACAAGCCTCATCCCAAGGTTCAAAGCCCTAGAGTTCTAAACTTGAACTTTATTTTTTCATTTAAATGACCAAATACATTTTTGTCCTTAATTTGTAATGAAGCAGAATTTCATGCATTTACATTTACACACATCTACAAAAAGTTCAAGATGACAGCTTTCTGGATGCTTATTCCAAAGCCCCATGCTCTAGGGAATCCCACTAGAGCACACACAGGGGCTCATACACGTGCCAGGAGATTAAGTACAAAACCTCCTACTACATATACCTGGAGACACATTTCAACTACTAAGTTAACATTTAGAGGGTTTCCTCTGCATATGTATCTGCTTAAGGAAATCTGCTTTTTCCAAGGAAAGCAGACTACTACTCTATCACACACAAAGACATCCATTGCCATTGCCCCTGCCTTCAACATCAAAAGTCTCACAGCAGCTCTTGCATAATTAATAGAGCCATGAAGCAATGACTGGTCTTAAGACTGCCTTCATTAATCCTGATTCCCCTCACTGCTTCTTCTACCTTTGTGAGCCACAGATCTGAGAAAGCTCTTCCAATCCCCTTCCATACCTTCAGATGCCTCTTTAAAAGGTTGCAGCTGGAAGTGTCACTCTCCTCAAATTAATCTAAGTAGCTTCATGGTGATATCTTTTGCTTGGTCTTGTGACACCAATAGCCTCATTACTACAGGACTGAAATTCCCACAGAAATGTTCAATTTAGGAAGAACCACTCTCAACCTGTGAAACATCTCTGTCACAAGGACACAGAGCTACGCAAGACAGAGAGAATTGCCTTCCTCCTTCCCAATCTCTGTGATGGCTGCTCAAACAGGAAAAAGCTCATCTATCTCCTCCTTCTCTTTTTATCGAAGCAGAAGAGAGCAGGATACGTTTTTTTGCTCCTTGCACATAGCTGAATGGAGAAAAAGCATCAGCTGGATCCAGTCAGCTCAAACCCACTGCTGAGATACTTTTCTCAAAGTAAGGCAACCACAACTTGGAATATTAATATTCAGATAATACTTAACCAGTGAAGTTACAGACCAAGGGGCACTTATCTAACTACTTATCCTCTGCATCAATAAATATCAGAGGTTATATATCACCACAACAGAGATTTTTCCATGAAAATATTCATATTACTCATTTAGTCACAAATATTTTCAATTTGTTAAATTCTGAGGCACTTACACAGATGCATACAAATATGCCATTTATATATCAACAAAGGACTGAAGCAATTTCAGCGTTTTTAAGTGTTATAGCACATATTGTGTTATGCAAGTGAGGAACAATATATCAATCTCATTGTTCTCCTACTTGAATATAAATGTAATATCTGTATAGTCCAACCATTCGTATATCAAATATTGTAATTACCTACTTTGTCTATGTTGTTCTGCAATATCTTACAGCAGGATGGTATCCCTTACAACAAATGGGGTGGTCTAGGTGTTTATAAATGCCAGCCTTGAAATACATACATACAGCATGGTTTGGGGAACCATTCTCAACATAAGCTGCAGGACATGTATGAGAAGATCATCTGCCAGATTATCCTGGGGGAAAGGAAAAGGAGTACTGCAGATCATTAGATATGACATACTCATCACTATTATGGCTGTGAAGAAAATGAGGGAAGACGCACTGTCACAGGAGATGCTACAGAAAGAACTCAGTAAAACAGTATCATATATAGGCAGAAGTAAAGAAAAAACGAACCACCTAGTGTTCAAAGAATCCCCATTAAGGTAAAAAATCAAGCTCCTGAAATTTTGGGAATGTCAGATTTATGATTTTCTGTGCACTTCTATTTTTCATTCGTTATGCAATGTCCTTCTGAACTACACAAAGATAACCCACCCATCTCACCACTTTAAACAAACACACAGAAAACTTGTCTCAAGTACTTCCTTGTTCACATTTCCAGTCTTTTGCTATAATTTCAACTGAATTTATTTTGCATTTACTACTAATTGACATGAATGTCTCGTATTTACCAGATGACTGGATGTCCATATACCAGAAGGGAAATGAAAAATACATGCACAATCTCAGAAGTATTTCTCACTTTCCATTTTCTTTTCTCTCTCAAGTGGATTGGAACTGAAGTAGAATAAGGATTTACTAAAGACACTGTTCTACTAAGATGAATCATTTCACCTTACTCTCAAAACTAATTAGCAATGTGTTAGCGGGTGGAGAGACCAGATAACAAGCATCTAATCTGCCAAATGCTGCACCCACAGAGGCCCATTTATCTAACCTGTGCAGTGTTTGATGAAAATCTGGGCAGATTACTATGCCCTTAGAGAAGATGACCTTTGTATCAGATGTGACCTTGCAATTTCTGAAACACCAGGTTTAAGTTTCAAGTACTGAATATTTGAGTATAAAATATCGAGTTCTGAGGTAACATGAAATAGTGATTCACAGAGATGCATATTATATTAAAAAAACCTCATTGGTCATTTAGGATCCATTACTACAATTACCTCATGAATGTGATTAATCTCTTCAAAAAATACTGAGTTTATAATTTGGGACCTACTTTATTTCATGTTTTAATTGATGAGCTTAGGATGATAATAAAGATATACTAACGCAGTTTGTTGCAGATACAAAGTCAGGAGGTAGACCCTTCCTATAGAGGAGGAGTTTTTAGATATCCTGTGGGGAAAATGGATCATCTTGAAGACCCCAGAAAGAGAACTGTATTGAAAGTAATAGTCCAAAGGGCACATAGAACTAATAACAAGAATTCCTGATACATAATGGGAGCTCATTAGTTGGAAAGAGCAGCCTATTTTAGTCAGTCATAGGATGACTATGTGCCACTTAACTGAATCTGACCGGGAAAAGGGTAAGGGAAGATATTTTCATAAAGAAGAGGGAGCATTCACACCATCGTGTAGCCTGTACCAAGACCTTATCTGAAGTATTTTATATAATTCCAGTTACACATGTTAAAACAAACAAACAAATAAATAAACAAATTCAAACATTATTAGACAGATCAAACATAAACCTATTTTACAGAAGGAGACTGAAGAAATTTGGGGGTTTTGTGCTGAAAAAATGAAGCCCCGAAAGAAAGATGATTGTTTGCAGCGAATGCACTTCGGGCAAAAGGTTTGCTAAACCTATGAGAGAACAAATAGGTAATCTATATGAGAACAAATAGGTGGCATAACAAATATGTAGAAACTAGTCATGAATAAATTAAGGATGGAAACTATTGTAATCATCATTACAGGAGTGAGGTCCTATAACAACCTTCCAAAACAAGAAATTGTGGACAGAAAATCTATTAGGTGGAACATGACCAGTCTATGAAGAAGACTGTATAAGGTTGCATGCCATGGCAGAGGACCAGATTTGGTGACCTCTAAAATTCCTTAAAATCCAATATTCCTATTGGTTTAGTTGAAAGCCCTGATGTCTCTAAAGTGCTTTTTGAATAAACAAGCATCACAGCCCATGAAGTGATTAATTGTACTTTAAATAGCCTTTTTCATTCTGAACTATATTTATACTTCAAAATAGCCATCTATAAAACCTTAATGAGGTTAATTGCTCAGTCATACTTTCAGTACTCACAGGAGAATTATGGCCATGCAGCTCAAGATCAAATTTGGTGTCACAAGCAACGTCAAGTTGGAAGTGCTCTGCATCTAGTGGGCATGCTTGGCTTTTAAAATTGATACCTTGTTTGAAGCAGCCAGCTCATCTTAGGAAAAGTTAAGACCTTAAAAGTCAGATGTAAAAGGGAGAAGCTAATAGCTAGGGCAATGACTTCTGGATATTCTCCATTTAATTGTTTACTGAATAAAGCCTCTAAATAAACAAAATGTGAGAGAAAAAAGAAACTCTACTAGCATGATATACAATAAACATTAATTCCATAGTAAATCATTACCATTAGTATCCTCTTGCTTAACTAGTTACACCAGGAGTGCTTACAGGCTCTCATAATCTAAGCTACGTAATCCATATATAACTAATGCGTTTCTCTATGTTTCTGCTATATGAAAGTTCTTCCAGATAAAATATATCTCAAGATAGAAATAGTTTCACACCATTGTTAAATGGAGTAATTTGCTCAGTTGTGAATTATAATGTGAGAAGGAGAAAGAAACTTCATTACCTCCTGTAATACTAAGACTTTTAAAGAAATACTTCTATGATGTTGATGGAACCTTCTAAGTATTTGAAGATATGAACAGTTAATATCACAATGTTTAAAAGGAATCAGTTAGTCAATGTTTAAATTCAGAGACTATTAGAGAACTGCCTCCTCATGTAGAACAAGATTCATGGCAGCCTAAGTAATTTATCAAGACACATGGCTTTACTAAAGACTTGCCTGAATTGTTGTTCTGTCTGTACGAGGCTTATATAAACACAATGAGAGAAGATAAGCACTCAATAATTTAGTTCAACAACAATATAATTCCTTCTAAAATTGCTTGTTGGAAACACAGATTTTAACTCTGTGGAAAGAGCTTGTCATCCCTTTATTAGGGCCTGTCAGTATAAAGTAAATAATGATAAAAAAAGCTAGAGTTCTTAATATTAATATAAATGTAAATTTTCAGCAAAACTATTCTCTGCTCAAAGAGTAATTCCTCACTGTTTGAAGAAGATACAGCACTTCTCACACAGCACGAACCACTTTGATTCCTGTTCTAACTGTAAAGTTATTCACTACCTCCAGAATGTGAAGTTGTACACCACAGCTCCAGAACACACTTTAAAGACACATTTAGAGCTTTATCCAAAACAGAACTACATACACACAGCCTGTGACTCTCTTACTGGCAAGGCTAAAGTTTTCATTCACCAGAACACAGTAAAACATTTAAAAATACTAATTTACAAAATAAGTATTAAAAATAGATGCAAATAATATGTAATCTCTTGATAGACAAAGCCTTCAAGGACTGTCCAAATGAACAGCATGTGACTCTCAACAAGGAGACAAATGTATCAGTTAATTTTTGTATACAATCCAGTGCCCAAAAAGATTATTTTTAGGTATTAAAAAAATCTGTATATATGGTGAAACTTCATAATAAACATAGGATTGTGTAGACGGCTGTGATTCTGAAGAACTGGGTTTACTTTTACATGATGAGATCAAAACGTTACAATAGAAAAAATACAATTAACTTTGCCAGATCTGCTAAACTAATGAAACAACAAGACTGTGTCAAGTACATGCCTGTCCATGAGAATTAAACCATAAACTGACTGCTACTGTTCACCCTAAATTCGAAATTACTTTGCAATTGCAAAGGTCAAGTGCTACCCCTATAATCATTACAGTTTTGCCAAACTGTCTCAGCAGCTTACTAATAAAGATATAAAATGCATTCACTTGACAGAGTGATTGATGAAAATACTAATGGTATTCTGCTTACTTATATAAAGCAAATCACTCTTGCTCTTCAGGCAAGTTGAATTTTATGAAACTGAGTTATTACAATGTTATCCTTTACATTAACAGATACCTTTACATTTAAAGGGTACCAAAACCGCAAGTTATTATGTGAACAGTGGATATAAAGAAAACTTGCCTCTTCCTGGTATGTCTTGTATCCCCCAAAACTGTTGTCATAATAATCTAATGTCCTGATAGATGTCATCCACAACTGACATGTGCTTTAATGCAATACTGTCAGCATCTCCCCACTGCTCCTCAGCCCACCTTGCTTATGCCTTACAGCTTTTTTGCATTTTCTTCCAAATATTTTTGGCCAGGAATATCTGTGTGTGCACAGACTGGCTGCATACTGAATGCAAGCCAAATTACCTTGAATTTTTCAAGTTTATACTGTGGACCTTCCCCAAGCAGGAAAGCAGGGGGAGAAGTGGGGTGAAAAGATCAGCTGCTCTGCTGAACTACTGCTTTTCATAGAACTTGTACAATAGACTAATGAATATAAGGGAGGCAGCAAAATAGTGAACCTCTTATTTAATGAGAAAAGTAGAGTATAAAGTTTACAATTGTACAGCACAACTCCAATAAGCCTAAGAGTTTCTTAGACTGGTATGCTGTATTTATTTTTCTGTTTGTGGTTAAAATTGCTTAACCCTGATAATGTAATTTACATTTATTTCTTATCTGTGCTCATTCTTTTTCTTCTCATGCCTGAGCATTTTTTCCCTGCTTTAATTTTAAGGCACAGCAGGGTTCCTGCTCTGTTCCTAATAGCTCTCACTGACAAAAGAACACATGCCCATAATACAATAGCGAAAAATGTACCATCAGAAAGCAACCAAACCAAAGCAAACCTGCACCCAAACACACACAGGTATCAGCTGGGGAATTCTCACCAACTTCAGCTGCTGCTAGTTTTTTCTTTCACAGCTTTCTGTTCCCCTGAAAAACTAACTCCAAGCTCAGTTGAAACATTTAGCATTAATTCCACTTTCTGTTAGTTTTAAGTGGCTAATAACGTGACATTTCTATATAGAAGCCCAAGGCATGACTGTGATTCACTTGAAGAACTGGCTCTGGAAGTGTCATAGAATCATAGAACAGTTACAGCTGGAAGAAACCTTGAAGATCCAGCCTTTGACCCAGCCCTATCAACCTGCTAAATGATGCCCCGCAGTGCAGCATCCACTNCCAGCCAGTGCTCCCCAAGCCTATAGCGCTGCTGGGAGTTGTTATGGCCAAAGCGTAGCACCTGGCATCTGGCCTTATTGAATTTCACGGCATTGGCCTTGGCCCAGCCATCCAGCCTGTCTAGATCCCTCTGTAAAGCCTCCCTACCCTCACGCAGATTGACACTGCCACCCAGCTTGGTGTCATCTGCAAACTTACTAAGGGTGCACTCTATACCCTGGTCAAGTTCATGTCCTGAAGACAGTGGTGTCCCAAACAAATTAAGAGAGGCAAAAGGATACTCCCTCACTATACCACAGGTGAGCAAGGCCCCTAAAGAGCTTCTAGGTTAGCTGCCCTTCAAAAGAAAGGATTTTTCTATAGAGGGAGATACTCCACTGACTCCTCTAGAAAGTTTAAGTCAGGTCATTGTGTTTATGCAGTACAATACAGCTGCAGTAGATCAAATAGTCTAGTTTCGACATTCTGCCACTCAATTACTATATATCTGCAGTACACAAGAGCTGGGAAGTTTATATTGCAGTACTACAGACTGACAAATAAAACACAAATACATGTTTCCATGTGAAATGCATCTATTCCAGTAACAAAATTTACATTGCTTTGTCTACATCAGCCATTTCTCAGTCAGCCATTATAAACGCAAAAATTTTGATCGACTTGAAACATCTGCACTTGAAATTCCATGTCAGCAGCAAGCTGATAACAGAAGAGGAAAGGAGCCTTTCGTGTTTATAAACAATGTAATGGAACTGATACAATGTGTGGCTATTGTCCTTTCAAGTCGCTTTGAGAACATCTACATAAATTAAATGCTCCTTTTTTTCATTATCAAGTCTCTGAGGTTAGGATGTGCTGTATTTTATTAGTTCAGCAGTCTCGTTCAAATAGTAGCTCTCTAACACAATCCTTGCAATTAATACCTTATGTACATTCTTGAACTAAATTCCTCCTCTGGGATTTAAAGAAAACCCAGGGTCTCATTTGAGTCCCTCTTGTATTTCAGCTACATGTTACACTTTTACAGCTATGCAAATTAGCTTCAAGGGAAACTAAGATGCACAGTGAAGGAAGAGATCAGAAAATTAAAATTCTGCAGGAGAGAAAATATTTAAAATTTCCTTTACATTTTTTCTTTTGTTTAGCTAATCCCTACAGGCATTAGGGCAGCATGTGTCATCTTGAAAGTCCCTGTAGAATCATGTACTATTGAGTATAACTACAAATGTGATGCTTTGAGCAGCCAGATAATGGTTTTTAATTGGCTCATCATTGCAGCTTCAGCCCAAAAGCACAAAAATGAATTTAGAACCAATATTAACAGGTGATAATTAAATTATGGGGTCTGCATGCTTAATATGTTGGAATAAGGCAGATGAGGCAACTAAGACCATTAACTTTAATAATGTAAATTAGTATCTACCTTAAGTAGTATTTTATAGCACATTAGCAATGGTTGATTAGTGTTAAATCATAAAGCAAATTTTGTTTTCTTACTAAACCTTTTTTTCCCACTTGTTCTATTCTGTATCCATGTATTTAGCATGCACACTAAACTAAGTACGCCCATTTAAACCATTGGGCAAATGTGCAAACCCCCTAAACCCACAGCAAATTAATTAATTGTGATGACTTGAGTACTTTATTTGTTACTTGAATATGTTATTTACTACCCCATAGTATTAAAGTATATGTAGATTGAACAACGAATACAGTGGGAAACTGCTTTGAATCAAATAGTTTTAGTAAAAGTATTAATCATGAAGTCATCAAGATCCATAACTCAGATTTCCCATCCTCCCTTGGTGAAACAGAACTACATGGACACACTATTCTTACCACCATAAGAAATGATGGCATGTACAGATTAATCCTGCACTTACAGCGACAAAACCAAACCCTGATGATGTCTGAGAATCACCTGCACTCACCAGAAGAAAGTGCTATTTTATCTTTTTTCATGTTCTCTTTTCCATGACTTTACACCTGACGAAAGAGGCAGGCTTTGTTCTTCAGATGGGCACTTCACTATATGTCTTTTTCTTCCATCCTCTTCTCCATTCAATTTGCCTTATCCAATGCAGCACTATCTCCTCCATCTTGCAAAACTCTGTATCATCACCTATTCTGAGTATCCCATGACTGCTGTCTCCAAATTAAAGCTTTCATTCTGCTTGTCTTTCTGCTGCTACCTACACTCTTTTGTCTTTTCTCTAGTCTATGCTGTCAACTTATTGTTTCCCTTTATACCAGACTGCTAGTGTTCCTTTTTCTACTTGTCTTCAGCCTAAGCTCAGCCATCAGCTTCTCTTATTTCCACTCCCACTTGCAGAGTGTGAGCTCTCAAGTGCTTTAGGAAACTTAGTTTTTCTGCAAGACTTCTCTCATTTGTCAGGTCTCTCATTTCTGCTTCTCTCTTCCCCCTTGAGCTTAGTTTTGATCAGCAATTCTACCTTCCATGCTATTGAGGATTTTCCATGTTCAGTCTCCATCTGAAATAACCATCTTCAAAATCNCCCCCCCCCCCCGCCCAACATCTTTCATCTGAATGGACATATACGAATCCCCTTCCTCCCTATAAAAAACAACATTAAAATGGTCCATGAATCTACAGAGTGAAGCACCCATAAAGTTACTACCCATTCCTGCTAGTGGATCCAGTAACATATATAAATTAAGCCATAGAGGAGAAATATGGAGGTGTAACCACTTGTTAAGCAGCTATGCGTGAATTCAGAAGCCTGCGTACCTAACTCTTGGAAGGAAAGCACCTATTAAGCTTGAAGGATTGAAATAATCTGCAGACCATGAACCACAAGGTTATCACTGGCCCTCAGGGAATATATTCCATAACTCTTTTCAAAGGTGCATGGTTTATTAATACATACTCTTAATATCCTAAGTACTGAAGTCAGATTTTATGTAAAATGTAAAATGCAAAAGCCAAGGGTAAGCAGGTGGAAATGGCACTTCAGAATATGAAAATCCAAATTGTAAAGCAACTACCTAGAAGTCCAATGTAATCCACACAAGTTTCTTATGACATCATTGCCAACCTATGGTTGTTAATATCATATTCCAGTGGAGTGGCATGAAGCAATTGAACAAAGATTGAGAAGAGACTAAACAACTGAACTAAAGAAACAATGATTCCTCAAATAACAGTAACTCATTTCAAACTGGAAGTCAAATTTTATATCCAAAGAACATGAAATTTTTGCAATGTGTGATTTTCACTTAAAACAATGTAAAACAAATGCTTAGCATACTTGATGCAGCTGTGGTGAATGCTAAAGATAGAAGAGAAATTGAATGAAAACTAAGTTTAACAGTTATCTAACAGTAGATACACATATGCAACTGTAACACGCTTTCAGGTCTATAAATTGCTACAGTCACCCTCATGAATTGTACAGCTAAGGTTTTACCACAAATGAGCCCAGTGACAGTACCTTATTTTAATGTAGATCATCCCAAGGGAGTGCTCATAATACCTCTGTTTTGCACCACTGTTTATCATATTTATAACAGATATTTTGCAGACAATCTACTTTATATCTGTATTAAAGAAATTTAGTTTTTATTGCTAATATTTCTTATATATCTACATGTAAAGCCACTTGTTTTTATTATCATGAGTTCAACTTTATAGGCCTTAAAGGAAGTATAAAATGATACTGAATATATTTCAATAACTTGTGAGAATTATTAAAATATATTCCCTGTAAGTCATGGTACTACAGTTTCAACATCCAATAAAACAGAATGTACCATGAATTGAAAAGAATGTCTTGCAATACCAGAAAAGAGAATTTTCAGCTCTATTGATTAAGCTTTTAATGGCTCATAAAAGCCAGTGCCTTTTAGACCACTGAGTAGGGCAAAATAAGACAAAAGTATTTTAGATATTTGTTTCAAAATGCATATGGTGCAGAGGAAAATAAATGTTTCATTTTACAAAGTGATACTTCCATATAACACTAAGTCCAAATTAAAATGAACAGTGATGAGAATGAAGGTGAAGCAGTTAAGCATGCATTGCAAATGAACTTTATCTTGTGGTTCCAGTCAGTCAAGAAAATCCCACTGTCAAACATACAATGTACACAGAAAGCATATCCCATGTTCAAAACCTCAGCAATATTCAACACTGAGGTAGCATTTGCATCCAACATGCAAAGGAACACATGAGAGAAAATTAATTCTAAAAAGTTATTTACATATCTTTCAAAATGAACCAGTAAAATCTTGGAAACCACATTCACTAAGGAACCTCTGGCTGAAGAAATTGCTTTGAACTTCCAGCAGCAGGACTGCAAGGTCTTTCAATGAAACTACTCTGTAATCATTACACCATTCATACGCAGAGTATCCTACATACATGGACTTTTGTGACCCCATTAAGAAATAACAGCATTGTGGGGACAGTAATGCTTATGTGAAGTGACAGATACACAGAATTCACTGAATTCTTCTGCAGTTTTCATTGATTTTGACAGCAGTGTCATCTATGCTACTGAGAGACATATCTAGTTGTTCCATGATGTTTAAAATGCACTTCTCTTCTCACTTTGTAGAATTCTTAAACACACAATATTCAACCTAGCATTGCCAACTCCTAGTACTCAAATAAAAATGATAAAAAAATAACATGTATTCAGAATTCCATTTATTTCGTTTCATTACTAACATTTAGGAACATGTTACCTTAGTTTTACTCCAAAACCATAGGAATTAGATATCTTATTCTTCTTAAAGGCTGAGGTTTTAATGTATGTACATATCTTCTAAAGCACTGCACATTGCATGCACACAGACAAGAAATGAAAGTCCCAGTGAAATGTAAAGATTTGTCAATATTGTGTGTGCATGCTTAAATCTTCTCCAAAGGGAAAAGGTACAATGAAGCTTAATATTAGCAGTGCTTAAAAAAAAAATAAAATTACAAAGTTACAAAAAAGACTTCAGGGGTTGTAGCAAGAAAGACCAAGTAAATAACAAATCAAGTGTCAAATTATGTGAAGTGAAACGTTGTAACTTCTGAAGTCCAGCAAACCTTCTGCCTCTCAAAATTGCTACTTCTCAAAGACTGCAGCAACATAGTCTCAAGTTGCTCACAAATTCACCTAACTGAATACATTCTTTGGGCCTGCTGTTCAGAAAATATGTTTTTAGTTCAGAGTCAGCTCTGGTGAAATGCCATATTTTGAATTCCTGTTTCATCTATGCCTAGAGCTCACAAGGATGGAAAGAGCCCAGGCAGACCTCTGTTTGCATGGAAATACTCATGATTGGAGGCAATTTTAGACCACACATGAAAACAAAAGGTGAGATACTCCATTTGCAACCAATTGGCTCCAAACCCCCTTATTTCTTAAACTCTTTATTGCCGATTCCTCTTCACAGGATTTTCCATGCAACACTGCAAGGAATCTGGAGAGATCCTAAACCTTCTGCACAGCCCCAGGGCAGCAAATGCTGGAGCAAGTGAAACCCAGCAGGGAATAGTGAGCAGCTACAAGGAGATCAGAGTAGCAAAGACAAGAAAAGCTAAAGGATATATTTAGATAAACAGTTCACAGATAAAGTATCATAGAAAGAATTCAAGGCTATGTGTCTCATTGGCTTTTGTTGAATCAGTGCATCTTGCTGTATACAGCAAATGATGTCTTCTGTGCACCTTTTTACTTCAGGTCTTAATAATCTGAGTCTCTTATTCTTCTTCTGCTATTACCTAGTATTAGCATTACTGATTTATATATTACTGCCAGATAGAAAATTTAACAGATGGAGCCGATTTCAAGAAAAGCTTTTATTAAAATGATAGCAAATAATTACAAAATAAAATTGAGGTTTTAATCTTAAAACATTAAACAAATTGAGAATGAAGGATTCACATTTATGGAAAAAGGGAGATTGCAGTTAATATACAAAACCTTTACCAATTATTACACTTATAAGTTTAGAAATGGAGAAACCCTGGCAGCAAAATGTGTGAAAACAGAATGTTTATTTATTAGTGTTATTTTTAAAAGGATGTTCCAAGTCAAACTCGACAGCTTGTTTACAGTGAGGTCCTGCCCAAGGGTGGCTTAAAAGATATTAAACAGGCATACAACTGGAATATCATGTTACTGTACAAGATACAAATTCGCCTGGGGCTTGATTTTACCGTGACGGCTTTAGCAATTTCTTATTTATTTTTTCAGGAAGCACTAATCTGTTCTAGCTTCCCCTACCTCTGAAAAGTAAAAGAAATTCAGGACAGAACTCTAAATGTATATAAATATATATAAAACATATAATCCTAAAATCAATAGAATATATATACACACTTATATTTCTATATGAACGAACTAATGGGATGATGAACAGAATCCATGCCAAGTGTTGCTACTGTTTCCATGTGTTGGCTTTCTCTACAGAACATGAGCTTTTCCATATCAGTAATTATTTTAAGGAAAAACATGATTTTTTTCAGATTTTCAATATAGGTCTTAAAAGGATGGTGATTTCATTCCAGGATGGTCAATGTTTGGTACTCCTCCCACCATACAGGTTTGGAAAGGGAACAGCTTTGAGAAGGGGTGAATTTCTAGCAGGCAGCACTCTTGGAGACATCATATAGGTGAGAGTTATTATGGAAATACAGCAGCTGTATCGGAGGCTGGGAACATCAAACCAGAAACTGACAGTGGGCTAATGGGAAACTATCAGCCCAAACCTGACAGAACTACATTATTTTAGAAAAACTTGTCTTCAAGCAATATTTAAGTCATGATACAAATATTTTCTCTTGTTCACCAAAAAAAAAAAGAAAAAAAAAATGGTTTTCTTAAGAGCTCTAACACTGTTAAGAGTCTCAATAGGAAAAAGAAAAATTACTTTGTAGAAGATAACTCCCTGACTCCAGTACCTCCACTCTAAACTAGCCTCAACTTCAGATTCTTTTAGAGCTTCAGCCTCTGAGCAGGCTTTGGGTGAGCAGAGCTTAATAAAGGCTGATTTTTAAAATCCCACAATATTTACCCAGCACTGTGAATGCTTCATCCCAACATCTTGCCACATGCTGCTTGTTGAACGTTTCAACAAGACACAGACAAAATATTATGGCACAGTAGCTAAGTGTAATATTAGTACTTTCTAATATTTTCTAAGTGTGGTTATGTGAAATAAAAATTCAAATCATATAGATGAGGTTATATATGACATATGACAGGTTAATTTTTGTGTGCACATATGGTGCATGTAGCTAAAACGTTCAAAATGAGGTTAGTCTACAGAAGAGAATAAGTGGAATGGAAATCATATATAAGAACTTCTAAAGCACCAGACCAGAATTTTCTATTTTACTATTGCTCATATCTATGGAAATAATAGATGTGACAAGCAAAACAAATCCCTATAGGGCCCCCAAATAAAATACTTCTATGAAGCCATAAGTGGCACAGATTATATTAAAAGATAAGTAATAATGAATGCTTTGTATATAAGGACTAAACTGAAACTTTTCAGACAAAATTTTGCCCTTAATTACTTTTTAATCAGTGTCACTGAAGCAAATGGGAACACACAAGTATAACTGAGGCATAATCTAGAGTCTTGTATGTGTTTTTCATTTGAAGCCGAATCTAATTTGCAATATTGAAATAGCATTATCAGTCATTTATGAAACATAACAATAAATTTACTACCCCCTCAACCCTATAATAATGTTTACCAAAGAATTAGACAGTTCAAGTTTAAAAGATGAGTTTTGCAGACTAGATCATTTGTCAAGACAGTAATTCTTACCTTAACATCAAGAAAGATCTTCCTTGAATTACCATTTAATGTTGATATTTAGATGGAGTGATCTTTCAACGCTGCACTGGCAGTTTACTTTGAAAACATGGTCTGACATGCATCCATTCACAATGGCATGCTGGCATGAGTTCTCATTTATTCCCTACCTTTTCACCGCTGCTTCCAGTTTGCCCATACAGTGAATTGATCTAGTTAAAAAAGAACCTTTTTTTTTTTCTTTCTCCCCTGTAACTTGGCTCAGATCCCTCTTCACAGTTGCTCAAATACTTCTACCAACACAATCAAGAAGCTTAAATGGTTGTATAGGTCTGAACTGCAGCCACAATCAATTACATGTTAAACTACGGTTTACCTTTAAGCAGATAATTTTAACAAACTGTATCTAAAGGATGTTGAAAGGTCTGTAAATGTTATTATTATGTAGCGAGTTGATAATATTGATCTACGTTGTCTGCTGTCAGAAGAGTATAAGGCGTTAATTCCAGTGTATTATTTAAAAGGGGTGGGCACAACAGCTTCATGTAGGCTCATTTCAGAAAGCAGATGTCTCTGAGTTTTAAGTTTTACAACTGTAAATGTTTCATACATACGAATTTCTCAAGTCCAGCTGAGCCCTGATAAAGACCATGTCAGAAGAACCCCAGCAGCAAGGACTTGTACAAAGCCTTCAGAGACAATACTAAGAGGCCAGCAGTAAACAGCTGGGGAATGACACCTCTCCCAGTACTTTTTACCTTTTATTCCTGATCACAGTTCCAAACTACTCTCCTAAATGTTTTGTGAGCAAGTAGTGAGGGTAGAAAAGTGACCCTTTACTAAACTAAAATAAAAAACCCCACCCCAACTCTGCTGTGGCTTAATCCCAGTTGGCAACTAAACATCACAGAGTAGACTGATCATTCCCCCTTGCTCAGTCACGTGGGGGAGAGAATCAGGAAAAAAGAGTAAAACCTCTGCGTTGAGACAAAGACTGTTTAATAGGACAGAAAAAGAAGATAAAATAATAACAGTATTATTAATATTAGTAACAATAGAATATGGAAAAACAAGAGATGCACACTGCAATTGCATCTTCTTTTTTTCTCCATACTTGCCCCTCACTAATTCTTCTGGCGTGCACTTACTGTTGGGCCTAAAATGCATCATGGAGGAGTTTCGTAAAGGTTAACTTCAGCATACAGAGACTAGTTTTCATTTTCAGTTAGTGATTGGGGACCTCAAGAGAACAATTGATTTAGGTATCTGTTCTCTGCTACTACCTTTTGGATACATTTCTCTTTTCACTTGCTCTAGAGAAAGACCAAAGGATAACCTACACAAGAAAGTCTATCCACTATCCTTCACCATGTCACCATGTGCTCTGTTATGGAACAAGCGTAGTCAGAAGTCTCAACAGCTTAGCAGTCACAGTTAGCACTTAAAAATAATCTTAGGGCCTAAACTAACAGGAAAGGAATGACAGGCTCTTTCCTCCTGAAATAGAGAACAGCCTCTTCTCCGCAGAGAGAACAATGCACAGCTGCTCTGTGAATTGGAGTACCTGGAGCAAGTCCATGCAGGTGGCTGTGCAGTGAGCTCAGGGTGTGAAATTGCAGTGCATGTACAATGTGAAGTGTCAGGAAGTTTGCAAATTCACAACCTCAGCTACTGTGCCTGAGCCCCGAAGCCCTGTGAACCTGACACGACACAGAGCAAGATGTATCACCTCTCCAGCACTGCCTGCTCTGGCAGCCCCACACAGCACTGCAGCACTATCTACCCAGGTCACAGCTAGTTTTAGACTTCAGATATTCTTAACTGCAATTGCTGTGTTGCCTGTATATGACAGAAATGGATCTGAACATAGTTTTTTCCTTTTATAAATTCTATTTGTAGTGTGCTTTTGAAAGATAGTATTTCCTTAATCTAAAATGATCACAGGTAGTACATCTCTGTTAGTTTGAAATGTGAGAGCCAAGATTCATGACACCATAGTTTAATGTTGCTCTTATCAGAAACCTGCAGAGATTAGAAACTGTAAGAAAAACATTGATGGACGTTTTCAGGCTTTCTGGATTAGTTTGGGATTAACCACCAGTGGCTTGCTTTCTTTGACAACTCTTTTATAATTGGGCACAGATGGATGAAAATACCCTACAAACACAGAGAGATGTTCTTTAATCATTAAGTTTTGCTTAATTTGCCAGACGGTTTTGGTTTTTAATGTACACTATTTGCTCTCATGACGTTTGTAAGGTGAATTTCACTTTTTTTTTTGTTGTTGTTAAAGTTTTATGTCTCCTAAGCCCCTTATTATTGTCTTTTGATCTCTTCCTAAAACCTAAAGATGATTTCATTGTTTTACTGGTAATTGCTTCTAAATACTTCAGTTTTCCCTCTCAGAAACAGAAGGCTTTTATACTACTAATAAAATTTTAATATTGAAAGTTAAAATGTAATTCATTAGTTTCCTAAGTTCATGTATAAAAATGTGACTAAAAGTAGCTTTTTTAAAAGCATACGTGCCTTTCCTAATTGTACATGTATATTGTCCATGAAAATGGGGCATTTTCATTTACACATTTGCTTTGCTTTTCTTTTCCTAGATACTTTTCTCTCTGTCTTGCCTCACACTGTAATTGTTGATTCACATCCCTTTGTGAAAGTATTTAAACGGAACAATTAAATATTCTCTTCAGAAGAAAACTATTTCTTAAACCTGCACTTATTCCACAGTTACGAGTGACTTCAGAAACAATTTGTGTTTCATGTCAGTTAATTTTCTGGGGCTTTGCACATTCTTCACGTAAGCCTGCATGCTCCTCTACAAGCTTTTCATTAAAAGTTCTTTTCTTTAACCAGGATGACAAGATCCTGCTGTTCTCCTGGCTAAAAAGGGAGAAGGCTGTTTAAGAAAGTGGAAAACTTTTTCTGATATTGAACTATGTGTATTGGAGTTTCTTAGTCTTTTTATAGCCCAAGATTTACTCTGAGCTGTATATTGCCCTGCTTCCTTTCAGGACAGTGTCTGGTTCTGTGATAAATGTGTTGAACACCAAGAGAGGGAGGCATGTGGAGTGAAGAGGTTCTCATAATAGGTGAAAGCAGCAGAATCTTTTAAGAAGTATCAACTCTCTGATAAGCAAAAGAACTAAAGGAAATCCAAAATCTGAACCTGTGCATTTTCCTGCAGTAGGGTTCTCCTCTGCCTTCATACAACCTTGGTTTGTTCTTAGTAATTCTCCCTTCAATGAGGCACTGATGAGATTATGTTTGAAGTTCTTTGTTATGCTTTCTGCTGATACACTGGGTGTAAGATTATTCTGAACTGATGAATAAAGGTGGAAAGAAGAATGGAGAGAGTGTTAAATGGATATGAAATGGAATATTCAGAAAACAGCCCCAGGCAATCAGAACAGGGCAGGGATGAGTGAACAAAAGAACAAGGTTATCTACTCTCATATGTTAAAAATTCTCAGGGGGCTCTGTGTCAACCTTTAAAAAAACAAATCAGAACAACGCAGAAACAAGAAAGGAAGAAAGGAAAAATTCCCCATTTCTCTCCTGTCTGCAAATGTTACTTTATCTTCCATTACAGCAGTGGGTGCCTTTACAAGAACAAAAGGAAATGAACAGGAGGTATAATTAGACTTCCCAACACTTAAAATAGTTACAAAACTACTCCCCCACCCACCCCGAGAAAGAGGATTCAAGTTTCTTAATACATGGTCTTTCAGTTAAATAATACAGAGAGCAATGCAGCTACAGCCCAGGGTGAGAGCCAAGATTCTTTTACATAAAACTGGTAGGCAAAGCCAGTCTGTAAGAGCAGCCTGCCTGCTTAGGAATACAAGCAGCTCTCAAAGTAAAATCTGAACATATCACAATATAGACTGTGTATTTCTATTTAGATTCTTAAGGTTTTTAGTGGAAATTCCTCTTTGATATGCACTCATATTTATGATAAGAAACCAAACTCTCTTTCATGAGTTAGAATTACAACTACGAATGCAAGTGTCTATTTATTTTCACACAATTCCTATTTTTTGCAGTTTCTTTTTGACAAAATATAAAGTCATACCAAGAAAGCACTCCCTGACATAATCACTAACACTAGTGAAATAATTCAGATTAATGCTTTTGTAAAATGTCAATAATGTATCGGAAGTTCCTGAATGCTATGAAGAAGAAAAAAGAACAGAACAGAAAAGCACTTGTATGCAGATGGTACAGGCAGCTATATCAGTTGTACTAGCCAAACCATGTCCTGCAGAAAACACACTGGATCCTCCTGGCATCAATGGAAGCTCCATATGTAGAACTGAGAAGAGGTTTTGGCATCAGACTGCAGTTGATGGCAAATGTTTACATCATTTTTGTCACATCTGACACATTCATGGCAGATACGGATTTCAAGGTACGTATAAATCAGGAATAATGAGCCCTGGGTGTGAGACTTTAAAGAAGGGGATTAATAAGTGTAAGAAATGCACAACTGAATTTAAGTAGTTTGGCCTTTCTTTTTAATGAAGACAGAAAATTTAAGGCTCAGCAAACTAACAGAATTTTTATTTGACTAATATTAGCTTTAAATAGAAAGTGTTGTTAGCAATGACATTTTAACAAATGGGGGAAACCAGGGTTAGTGAGGCTTAAAAACAGCAAGGGAGCAGAATACGTTCCAGTAAGAAAGCATATGAATCACAGTGAACTGCTTTCTGTTATAGCAACAAGATCAATTAGATCTGCAACAGCTGAAAACCATTAACTGCTGCTGGCTGCTGTTAGTGTAATGGGTTTTTTTCTGCTCAGTATTCTGGTGTCAGTTTATCACTTTACTACCCAAACAGTTCTGCCTGAAGCCTTGGTAATTGTAAATATAGAATTGTTAGGAACAAAAGAAAATCTCCCAGCATACAAATTGAAGTATTAAATATTACTAACCTGTTTATAGATTAAACACAGCTTCAGCTGCCAAAATTGTTCAGTACAGTGTCAGAGATATCTTTGTTTTATGTTTTCACTTTTTATTTTGTGAGAGGCAGAGATGGTTGCCTAATATTAGTTATGTTAATTAATTTCTAGTCAGACATACAAAGGGGAAAAAACTGGGGCAAGAAAAGCTTCCCTAGTTAGCCACAGCATTTATTCCTCCTTCTCCCACTTTATGGAAAATAGTGAAAATTAAGGTTGTTAGACTGCTGTTTGTCTGATTGTCCTAGGGTCAAGCACTGCCCCCAAAGTTCTGTATCAACTCACTTGGTAGTATTCTCTTTCAGATTAGCAACACATCACCTTCTCTAAAACCACTACATCTTTTTACATAGTTTACCTACAGCACAATTTATTAGTTTCCGATTTTCAGAAGTGAAAAATTGTATGGCTTTTATGTTTTCATTTAAATATTCACAGCATAACATTCAAAGTGACAGGTGGTCTTCTTCCAGATGAAATTCGGGTTGTTTTTGCTCATTAATGGCTCAACCTCAGGTAGCACTATTTCTCTAACCTGTTTTTTTCAGTTCAGTGCTACTCCCTTTCTTCATCTTGGTGGCTGCTTTATAGGCTTTCAGATTGTTGGGTGGGAAATATCAGGAACACCACTGCTTACCCTGGTCTAAATTAATGTCTCCCATATGAGGAGCCATGGAAGCAAGTGTTGGAGTTTTTTGGTAGTGAGTGGTAGGGGAAATGAAATGCCAACACTGATTTATGTTCACAGGGTTCAACTGAGAGATAAGCCTGCCTGTTTCAAACAATGAGGTGTGGTGAAGAGATCCACAAGACACTGAACAAACAACAAATGTCTGCAGAGGATATTCAGATGCTATGCTGACCTAGCCAGGGTTTGTGAAGTACAACAGACCCCAACTTTGATTAAGAGGCAGCACAGCTAGCATTAGCATGGTGCCATGCTGAAACTAATAGGCAGGGTCTTTGAGGACTTCTCCATTTAGGTACCTATACTGCCTGCAGTTTTGGAGTAAGTCACCAGCAGTTTGTACAGACTTCTGGAACCCAACACAGGTGTGCTTGGATGACAGTCCCCACAGAAGGGATATGCTTAACACTTCTATCTCTGTTCCAGGCAAGATTGCATTATGAGCCCTGTGGGTGGGATGGAACTGAGAAGTACAAACATCTGAGATGAGCTTTCAAGTCCTTAATACATATGTGTTTAAAGAAACATCCTGCAGCCTCTCCTCTGCTGCATTATTTGTCTGTGTGGCATCATCAGAATATCTGAGTAACTATAACTGAGCAGAAATTGTATGAAATCATAGGAAATCATGTTGCCAAGAGCCACCCATAAACACGAAGAGGAAACTGGTAGCAAAAGACTCCACCCAACCCTTTTGTGCCTGAAAAATGCCAAATAAAAAAAGAAAATTGCCAATATTTCATTATCATTTATATAGCAGCTAGCACACATTTCTTTAGATGTCCTAACTAACTTTCAAAGTTACAATGCCACAGCTTCAAACTTCAATGTCATTTGGTGTTTGCCTATGTATCTTAAGAAAGGAAAACCATTAGGGAAAGTCCTTGTGCAGCTGAGGCAGTGGGGTACAGAGGAGATAAGGTGGGGATGGAGAATAATGCAACCATTTATCTAAGGATCAATCAAATACCAAATTTTGTTTTCACCTTGAATGTAAATGTGTTAAATAGTGAAGCATGCATTTACAGTAGCCAGCCAGGAATGCTAGCAATGTTTGGTTTTCTGCTTGGACATGGATTTTTTAGAAAAAAAGGAAGAATACTTAAAAAGATTTCAAGACTTCTATCTTAAAACTTGTTCTTACTGCACAAGTCAGTCCTGCAGGAAAGTACCTGTGCTTGCTCCAGTATCAGAAGCACTAAGCATGATAATATGGACTAAAACTTGAGCATTCTGCAAGCTACAAGGGCCCCATTATCACAGTCCACATGCCTGAAACTAGATGACTAAATGTTTAATATCCCCCTGAAATATCCTGACTTCAAAACACAGCTCAGGAACTTAAAAAACACGCATCATTGGGGAATTTGGAACCTTTTCTGGGGAGCACTGAACAAGGGCTTTTGTAGATTTTATGTCTCCAGAGTTTTAATGTAACAGCATTTTTACCTAAAAAAAAACCAAACAAAAACAAAAACATAGATAAGTTCATAGATTGTTATTATTTCAGGGTGCTCCTGCCCCTGAATTCTGAAAAGAAAAAGGACAACTTGGAGAGACAATACTAAACTAATTTTTCTTTTTGCCATTGCTATTAACTATATAAATTACAAAGCATATAAGCAAGAGGCTGTCTGTATAAGCCTCTTCGGGGTGTGGAGGGTAAGTCACAATTACTCCCCCACACTCCCAATTTAGGAAAAACTCTTAAATTCAGCTGGTGTGAGCAGAGACTTGAACAACTGCCTGAGGTCTTTTTAAAAAAGACTCCTTTTTAAAGGACTCCTTAACTGGGGACAGAAGAAAAGTTAACATAGAAGATCTGTGCTCCAACAGTGATGTAATATCAAAGGCTAATTTTTTGCTGTAAGAATACAATGTATCTGTCTTATTTACTATTGAAGGCTAAAAGTAAGAAATGATTCCAAGAAGCAATTGCAATCCTTCACGTGCAGGTTTAAATAAACTGCAATCCACGATTAAAACCAAACCCAAACCCTATCTTAAAACAGATGTTACACAAATGGTTTAATGACTTCTTTCCGTAACATAACTGAATCTAGTCTATTCTAAGTTAACTTTGCTCTTTTACTGTATTTAAATCTGAAATCTAGGAGGCATTCCTTAAAATCCTGATAGTGGGCAGGCCTTTGAACAAGATGAACTACTGTGAAACGGCTGACAAATACATGCTTATAAATTACCATGAAACAGCAATCACTTTGTTAGCTAATGCATATTGAGATGTTCCTTTATATTGTATCTGTTAATCAGATACTTGAATGGCAAGGCATAAAACCAGAGGAGATTTTGTCCATATAAATTGGTTCATGATGGCCTGTTTTTAAAACAAAAATTAAATCTATATTGGCAGAATGGTTACAGATAGAAATCAGATCCCTGGCATCCTCATACAAATGGTGTCTCTCAGTGAAATAATGGGTTCAGTTTTATTCCAGTTAATAAGAAAATACCAGTTTACTTTAGGAAATGCACAATCATGGTGCAGAAGTACCCTGCTCTATAGTAAGTACTACAAATCCAACTATTTAAAACAAGAACTAAACAACTATTCAAATACCAATAACTGAACTTTTAGTGAAGACTAACATATCACATTTAAAATTTTAATGTGTTGGCTTTTTTTAAACCTAGGCAGAACATTTTAAATGAAAATGAGATAAAAATGGTTTTCAATAGGACCAACATAATTTCCATGTGCAGAATCTGAGCTAGCTCTCAGTATCTTCTGGTGTAGCTCTTCATTAGCCATGCAGTTAAATATTACAGTATTGCCAGAAAATTTTCACGAATCCTTAATCTCTCCTAGCATTATTAATAGCTTGAATACAAATTTTTGCTTGTTGTAACAATTCATCTTTTAAAGCAAACAAACATCTACTAAAACAACTAATTTCATCCATTAAACCCATTACAAGTAGAGGCAAAGGATATGCCTGTTTATTTCTGAGATCATATAGTGAATACTGAATAATATTAAGCCCTTGACCTCAGGAAAATTATTGTGATAGACTTTGGAACTGGAAGGCTTGTAAGCCTTAAGAAATTTAGATACAAGATGAAAAAATGGGTGTATTGTTTTAAATCCCAGCATATATTTCATGTTTTCCAAATTTCATCTAAACAATAAAGGAGGAAACTAGAGCCAAGCTGTAAAATGCCAACAAAACTGCCTAGAGATAGACAGGCAAACAGACATATACATAGATAATTAGTATTCTGCTAAACAATTAGGCCTGCATTAATTCTGTTTTACTAGAAACATGACAACTGGACTTTTTTAAAATCCTTTTTCCCAAATAAATAAATACTGGGAAATCCAGTTTCAACACAGGTAACACCGAAGAACAAATGTTTTCTTTTTTTATTCCTTCCTGTTACCAGGAACAAAATAAAAGGCAGAATTCCATTTGGAAAAAGCTATTTTAAGATTTGCACCTTTTTTAGCAAAATACTACTTAAGGCTAGGCACAGTCTGAAAATCACTTGGGGTCTGCTGTGGCCCCTGGTGCGATAACTGTGCCGACAGCAGAGGGAGCATTAAACTCATTGCCCACGGGAAAGTGTGGGGAGTGATACCCATGTTCCTATAATCCTTGTATGGGTAGGATGAGCTCATTAGCCTTCTGGCAGTCATCCTAGGAGAAGGACAACTCTGATTCCAAACCCGGGCAGATGGAGCTCGTTTAGCCCTGTAAGGCCTTCCATCTAAGAGGTTAAACCTCTGTCCTAAGGACCTCGCTGTCAGCGTCCAAGCTTGCTAGGCCCTGGCAGATGAACCTTAGGACTAAAGGGTGGGTCCAGCTCTGCGCATGCTGTGTCTCACCTAAAAAAAAAATCCATAGCGCAGGCTGGAGGGTGCTATCCGCTAGCCTCTTTTTATCAGCGTGCTTGGAAAAGGCACTGATGAGGAGTGTGGATGGAGCCCTCCCTGGATCTTCGTTCGCGAAGCCTAGCCACGACAACGACTACTTAAGGCAAATAATTATATCTTGAAAGTATCTGCTTTGGGAAGCAAGAAATAAATCAGGTACAAACAAGTACATTTTCTCAGGAGAATGTTCACATGGGAGTCCTGGCCTCCATACCCCTGGCAGCTCATGGACTAATGCTGCCCAAGTTAGAGAGTGGTGATGATTCTAGATTGCTCACAGTACAAAGAAAGAGATGTCACAATGCTCCCTCCCATGGACTCCTTATCCTCTTTCCTGTCTAGAACATCCACTGACTGACTAATCTGGTAAACTATACAACTCGATCAGCTATTTTATATGATCACTAGCTTAGATTAAAATGAGAACTGCTTTGCAACTTGCAGAGTTGGCATCCTTCCATGTATAGTGTTTCAAGGGTTGAAATAAATCCTGCTGCCAAGATAACAACATTGTAGACTGAATCATAAGAAACTATTTTGGACATTAATTTTATTTTCAGTTCATTATTAAGCTTCAGTGAAAGATACTGTCTGGGGAGAAATCCAAGCTTCAGCCTATTACAATGCGGTCTCACCTGTATGCAAAGTTTACATTATTGCTACAGGGTTTGAGGATAACCTTTACTGTACATAAAAAACACAAATCACATAAAGGTCTTTGTTAACTGCCAATGTAACCAATAATTTCTGTTAGAAATTCGTATGTTATGTCATTAAGGGAAAATTATCTTATGTATGGTCACTTTGAAAATTCATAGAATAGTTGGAAGGGACCCATAAGGATCATCAAGTCCAACTCCTGGTCCTACACTGGACACCCCAAGAATCACATCATATGTCTGAGAGTGCTGTCCAAGTGCTTCTTGAACTCCATCAGGCTTGGTGCCATGACCACTTCCCTAGGAAGGCTGTTCAAAAGCCCTGCCACTCTCTGGGAGAAAAACCTTTTCCTGATATGTAGCCTAAACCTCCCCTGACACAACTTCATTCCATTTCCTCTAGTCCTATCACTGTCCACAGGAGTGAAGAGGTCAGTGCTTACCCCACTGCTTCTTCTTATAAGGATGCTGAAGATGGCAATGAGGTCTCCCCTCAGTTTCCTCTTTTTCAGATCAAACAAAACAAATCTTGTATCTTCCCCTAAAGCTAGTGGTTTTGACTCTGAATGACATGTCAAATTCTACATTCCCATAGCAAAGAACATATTAAGAAAGTAGTAGAATCAACTCTGCAAAACACATAAAAAATAATCTTCAAAAAGAAAGAAGAGAGAATTAGTTCATTTGATGAAAGAAAGCACACAGACTCAGGAATTTGGTACTGCAATTTACCCCTCTATGGCAATGGTAGTCTTACCATCCTATGTAGAACAGCAAGGGATCAACATAACAGTTTTAGATTTCTCTCCTTGTACCTACAAGATTATAATACAAAAGGAAAATGAGACAAGCTTGTTGATGGAGGAAGAAATTATAACTTAACAAAGAGACAGTCTACAGCTGTCACTCAGGAATCAGACTGGAAAGTTTTCTGGTATATTACTGTCTTCTGCAAGGTTTATTTTTGCAAAACGGAGGGTAATCTCAATGACTACAATAGCAGATTCAGACATCAAGAATAAAGTATTAAAAACCAGTTGAAGTATAACACCTAAATAAATACCATTTTCAGAAGTACGTTCACCTTCTTACATTCATCTACTTCTATTTATGAAATCTATATTTCAAATTTAAATGTAAATGGAGTAAGCACAAAGCTGAAGCCCTCCTACGAGTATACAGAAAGGAACAGTAGTCTTGATTATCAGGATGCTTATAGGATTTGAAGAATCACCTACAATCATAAATGATTTTCTAAGCCCTATTCTGTGACAGTTGTGTTCAATATCTCCATTCACAAAAATGGAATTTTTATTTGAAGACTTGGTGGTAGTACTTAATTTTACTATCTGCCTTTGTGAAGCACCTCATGTTAGTGGACTTCACAAAACATCACCTAGCATTTCTTTCCTTCTGTAAAAGAAATACCTTGCCAAAAGTGTTCTCATGAGTTATCTCCTTTGCCTGCTAGAAGGCAGGAGGTTTTCTTGTGGCTAAAGGTCTGGGGTGGACCTGGGACCCCTGTACAAACACTGCCTTTTCTGTGAGATGAGACTTTTTTTGAAGAGTGTTTACACCCTGGCTTCATGTAATTACACAGAGATGTTTATTGTGCATGGAGACTCTGTGGTGGAGGGTCTTCAGCCCCCCCTTCTTGCATGCTTTGTCTTGGGTGTTGTCTGAATAAAAATGAATCATTTGACTATTGATCACTTTATTAAAGCTGCCATCTGAAATAAGGTATATTAATGCTTGAGAGACTACAGCTTTAAGGAGAGAAAGCTGTAAGGAGGAAAGAAAAGCATTTTGTTGCCCTTGAGCTTACCTCAATGTTTTGGACAGGATACAGCACTTCATCACAGAGGGAGCTGTTTTCACACAGTCTTAACTGTATCTCAACCAAGAGGTTTTGCCATTGGAGCTATGCCTAGTTGTGGCACAGTATTTTCCATCTTATGACTGAAACAAGCACAATGGCAGAACTTGAAAGCATAAAGCAGCTTGAGTCCCATGAATGAGGTGAATGAGATCAAAGCCATGACTTTTTTTTTTTCCCTTAAAGGCTTTGTTCTAATAGTAATAGTCAGCAGAGAAGTAGAACAGCCTGATGATTGGTGTGTTTTTAACAGATGACTCATCCTTTGGTGAGTCTTGAGGAAAAAGAGCACTGGGTTTGCTTATGTCTTTCCTGGAGTAGCTTCAGGCCTTAGTGAGTCAAGTCTCATGTGCACAAGTCTACAGCATTTACCACTGTATCAGTAATGAACACGTTTTGCATCAAGCAGCATACATTCCTTCTTGGGGCATATATTTAAACCATATTACTTCATCAAATAATAGATAATGGGCAGTTCTTAATTCTAGTTTCATTTCTTACCTTTTCCTCTAAGTTTTAAAATGCTATCAGAAATAAAAGCTGTTTCAGTGCTTCTGAGTTGTTCCAGCTTGCATTATTCCATCAAAAATATCTGTCAGGAACCCAGTTAGAATGTTTTGCAAGGTCGTCACAGGGTTACAAAGGGGTTAAATAACCAGGCCAAAAAACCTTTAATGAAAATGCTACAATGACTTTAATTCAATTTCACAATAAAACCTAGATATTTATAGATTTTCTGTGCACTAAGAACACAAGATACAGTTGGGCCAGGTAACAAGTATTCAGCATACAATTTGTCGCTGCTTTCTTGGCAAAGTCTACTCCAGCTCAGATATGTTTATTAAGTACATACGGTTTGAACAAGTAACATAGCTTTTTACAGTGAGAAGCTGCTTGTACTAATTAGGCTTTCACATGTCGAAGCCACTTCTGTGATTCAGTTACATAACATCAGTGCTCCTTTTCAGATGTGTCCTCCATGTAAGATCACACCAAACAAGATGCACAAAGAGAAATAAGCTTTCTCAGTGATTTTAATTTTCCGTTACTGCATTTGATTTTTCAGTCTCAATATCTTCAAGATTCCAAAATCGTTTTTCTACGTTTTGCATTATACCAGTCTGTTAAATGGTTTTAAATGAAATTTAATTATATTGAGTACATATCATATAATATCTCAGAGTGAGGATATTAGCCTTTCTAAATGGTTAAATTGTGAGTTCATGTTCAGAAGATGTCCGTTGCTTATTCCCTCAAAAATGACACACTGTATGTAAATATTTCACTTGTTTACATCCACTATCAGTTATCTATGTTGTTCTGTAAGAATAACTCATATTGTTCTTTACCATTCCTCCAATCACTTGTGTGAATCAAACAGTGCAAGTAATTTTTTTCCTACCAGCTTATTGATGAAAATGTTACACAATACAGAGTGAAGAATGGACTCCAACAAGATCCCAATAGAAAATGTGCCTTGTTTACAGGTGTATTGACATCCCTTCATTTGCCAATTTCTAATCCAGTTAGAATTCCAGATTGATCTTGTATCATTATTTTTAAATAAAACCATTAGTACTATTCAAGCCTTACAGAATTCTATATACCTTGTCATAACAATATTAGCTTTCATCAGCCAAAGTTTTAACCTAATAAAGATGGATGTACAGTTAAATGAATATTGATTGGCATATGTTACACCTCCCTCCATTACTTCTGTATCAGTGGAGATCTGTATCAGCTTTTCCATTACTTCACCTAGGAATGATGTCAATGACAGGCTATAATCACATCAATAATTTTTGTTAATATTAAATACTTGCTTAGAGACAAGAGTAAGATACCAAATTTCAGATAAATTAAAAAGAGGGTGAAAAAAAACCTAAAAAGAGCTTTCTGGACTAAAGACTTCTGAATGTCAGTTTCTTATTCTGAACTAGTTCCCCATTTCTCCAGGAACTCATGACAAGCCTCACACAATGTATACAGCACAAGATTTTGGTCATTGTTATCAGTGTCATTTCTGACACCGCCAAGAAGCTGCTGGGAATTGTTTGAAGAGAGAGGAAAGAAAGAAGGAAGAGGAGGAGTAAAGAGGCAAAAAGGAGAACAACAACTAAGTCCCTTTTTCCCGTGGAAGCAAAACATCTCTAAGGTCAGGCTTCAAGAGTTTAAATTGTAGGCTGACTGGTCTCCCTGTCCATGAACTTGCAGAGCACTCTCATGTCATTAACATTAAAAGTTTGCTGAAGTGATTTTAAATGACCAAAACTCATATGCGCAGTTGCTCTTTATAAGTGAATACAATGCATTTTCTTTTTCAACCTTGTTAATGTTCTGTCCTGAATCTTATTTCCCTGCCTTTATGAATATGATTTCTAAATAGAGATTCATGTAGGAAACAACCCAAAGTAAGTACTCTACCTACACTATATTTTAATTTTCCACATTCTGACTTGTACAATTCACAGTTATGACTTGGTTGCACCCAGAACATAGAAGACAGGACCCAGAGGCATGTTACTGGACAACTCTCTAGAATAATAAGGTAACACCATGAAGAAATTAAAGACTGCCTTCAAATCAACTGTGTATGCAAAACACATATTATCTAGAAACTCCTCTACCCAGAAAAAATAATTAGGCCTAGTTGTGTTAAATAGAAGATAAAGAAAATATTTACAATGATATGACTAAAGAATGTGAGCAGATTGTCCTCCTTCATTCAGAACCTCATCATGGAAAAGAGGGTATACTAGATTTAAAGCTGTATTTGGCTAGATGTAGACTGGCTGAATGAATCTAAGCCATCATTTCAGTTTCTTTACTTTAAAAAGCAGATCACAGTGCTGCTTTCACCTACTTATTAATATTGAAATGATCTTCTGGTTATTACAGTTATGCTCAAAAGTGTATTTAAAGCATTAAAACTATACTAAATTTATGTCTTGCTGAACAGAAAGAGTGATGACTAAACTTCTATTTTTTAAGACGAGTGCAAAAAGATCATTAATAACACTGACTAAAAAGGAATCAACTTATTTCTGCCTGATGTTTTCATAGACTCATGGAATGGTTTGGTTTGGAAGGGACCTTAACAATCATCTCATTCCAACCCCTCTGCCATGGACAGGGACACCTTCCACTAGACCAGGTTGCTCAAGGCCTCAAACAAACTGATTTTGAACTCTGTCAGGATGGGTCATTTACAACACCTCCGGGCAACCTCTTCGAGTTTCTCACTGCCCTCACTCTAAAGAATTTTTTCCTACTATCTATCACAAACTATCTGAAAACTCCACCTCAGAATAATGGGAAAGAAACATTTTAGTTTAAAATAAATTCTCCCTGTTTCTTTCCCTTCCCTCTTACCCTGGTTGCCATTTATTTACTTTGTGACTATCTCTTTCCTCCATTTATTTCTTCCTAATAAAATTATAAACCAAAGACTAAAGCATTCTAAAATACTATTTAAAATTATTGTCCTAGGAAAAATAATAACAGCATTGATTTTAACCTATACAATTTAAATGACTGTTTTTTAATTTGAGGAATCAAAGATCAAAAGAGGGAATAACAAAAGCCAAACTTCAGAAAAATTGTCTTCCATATTATACCATCTATCCGAAAATACTTTGAGTTCCTGTTATTCAATTTCACTATGTCCTTCTGCTCTTCACTCATATTTTAGTTACAGTGATTTTAAACTGGGTATAAAAAGCTACACTATTTCTACAGTAGAGCTTAGTACACCCTTTGTTGCAAATGGTGTAAGGACTGAGAGAAGATACTCTTTGTACTACAAGTTGGTATTAGATTCTGGATTTGAAAATTGTATACACTGTGAAAAGTGAAGAGGTCTAAGTAGAGTGGGTAAAGTTAATCAGGTGCTGAAGTTTTTGTCAGATCACAACCTTTTTTACTACATTAAGTGTGTTTTGCTTATTTCTAAGGACTAGAGGGTTACTACAAGCACAGTTCTGGCTTTATACAGATCAGATTTGTTAAAATGTGATGTCTGTGATGTTCCTCTTAATCAAGCAACAAAAATGAGAAATATTTTTAAGAAGAGAGACAGACACAGAGAGAGGATTGAGTATTATTTCAGCTAATTATAATTAGCTAAACAAAACGGAAATTCCCATGCTATTTACCATTAACAGTATAAGCAGATTTCTTTGTGGAGAGAAAAACTGACAGTCATTCAATATTATTGTAATAATACTGTAAGTTCCTGTTTGAGAACAGTAATAGTCTCATTTGTTCAATTTATAACTAATGAACAGCAAACATTTAATATTTTGAAGTAAAAGAACTTTATTAAGAAAATGCCATTGTGTGCAGGATGATAAAGGCTATCAGTTCACAACTTAATGCTTTGCTTTAGAATTAAATCAGGAGTTGTCCTCCAAACAAGGAGAGATTTGATGTGGAGGCTGAAGGGAGTACAGTACAGTCTGTGTTTTCCATATCTTTATCATAGATGCATCCAGCCCTGTCCAACCCCAAACTATGTCTGAAAAAAAACCCCACTGAGCTAAGTGACTTTGAACTTGTTTGCTTTACACAGTTACAACAAAACCTCACCTATTTCTACCGTAAAGAAAATTAACGGTACCTCAAAAGAGGTTTTTCAGAAGCAGTCTCTAAACTATGGAACTAAATTCTTCCCAGACAACAGACTGAGTATCAAGCAGCTTGTTGGACAGCACTGGAATAGAATCCATCTAATTTAATAACTACAGATTTGCAAGAACTTAGAATGGGCCTCTAAAACATATTCACATTTTCATCAGACTGAAAAGTCTTGGTTTGACCGTGTTTTGTGTTTGTGTGGCAAGGTTTTGGTAGCTGGAAGGGCTACAGGGGTGGCTTTTGTGAAAAGCTGCTAGAGGTGTCCTCTATGTCCAACAGAGCCAATGCCCAGCTGGCTCCAAGATGGACCCACCACTGTCCAAGGGCTAGTCCATTAGCAATGGTGGTTATTAAAGGGGGGAAAAACTTGCTATGTAACACCAACTGTAGCTGGAGAGAGAAGTGAGGTATACGAGAGAAACCACTCTGCAGATATCAAAGTCAGTCAAAAAGAGTGTAAAGGAGGACCCTGGTAAATTCCGACCTGGTAGCCTCACCTCTGTGCCTGGGAAAATCATGGAGGGACGGGTTGTCATCCAGAAGGACCTGGACAAGCTGGAGAGGTGGGCCCAGGTGAACCTTTCGAGGTTCAACAAAAACAAGTGCAGGGTCCTACACCTGGCTTGGAACAATCCCCACTATCAATAGAGGCTGGGGGATGAGAAGATAGAGAGCAGTCTTGCAGAAAAGGACTTGGGGGTGCTGGTGGATGAGAAGCTGGACATGAGCAAACAGTGCACGCTGGCAGCCCAGAAGGCCAATCACATGCCCCTTTTTCCAATCACTAGGGACTTCACCTGACTGCCAGGACTTCTCAAACATTATTGAGAGTTGCTTGGCGACTACATCAGCCAATTCTTTTAGGACTCTGGGGTGCATCTCATCAGGTCCCATAGACTTATGTATGTTCAGGTTCCTCAGGAGGTCACGAACCTGATTTTCACATACAGTGGGAGGGACTTCACTGTCCTGGTCCCCACCTTCTGGCTTTTTAACTTGGGAGGTGTTGGGAGACAGGTTGCCAGTGAAGACAGAAGGAAAAATGTTGCTAAGAACTTCAGACTTCTCCTCATCTGTTGTTATTAGTTCTCCATTATTGCTCTTCAGGGGGGGAATGTTTTCTTTGACCTTCCTTTTTTCATTGATGTACCTGTAGAATCCCTTCTTGTTATTCTTTGCATCCTTTGCTAAGTTGAGCTCTAGCTGTGCTTTAGCCTTCCTGACTTCATCTCTACACTATCAGGCAGCATCCCTATACTCTTCCCAAGATCCTTGTCCCTGCTTCCACTGCCTGTGTAGCTCCTTCTTGCTTTTTAATTTGACCAGCAGGTCTTGATTCAGCCATGCTAGTCTCTTCCCTTTCTTACACCTGGGGATCGAGAGCTCTTGTGCTCTATGGAAAGTGTCCTTAAGGTCTGCCAGCTCTGTTCTGCTTTCTTATCCTTGCGGACCTTTTCCCAGGGTATCCTGCTGAGTAACTCTTTAAAGAGCTGGAATCTTGCTTTTCTGAAATCCAGAGTCCTGACTTTGCTTCTTGGCTGATTTCTTCCTGAGTTACCCTCAGGACTGAGAATTCCACAAGTGCATGATCACTGCAGCCCAGACAGCCTCCAGTCTTGAGATCCCTGATGAGCTTGCCTGCTTTGGTGACCAGTAGATCAAGTATTGCACCCCTCCCCGGGTTGAGTTGTCTGCTCCTGAAGGACTATACTCTGTGGAAGAGACCCACATTGGAAGAGTTTGTGAAGAACTGCAGCCTATGGGAAGGAGAAGTTAATGGAGGACTGTCTCCTGTGGGAAGAACCCTGCACTGGAGCAGGGGAAATGTATGGAGGAGCCCTCAGTCTAAGGAGGAAGGAGCAGTAAAGAAAACCCTCAGCAGTCCTCATTCCCCTTTGCCATGCTAGGGGAGGAGGTAGAGAAAAACTGAGAGTGAAATTGAGCTCAGGAAAAAGGGAGGAGTGGGAAAGTGATTTTTTTTTAAGAGTTAGTTTTATTTCTCCTATTCTGATATGATTAGTAATAAACTACATTATTTTTTTCCCTGGGTCAATTCTGTTTTGCCCATGACTGTAATTGGTGAGTGATTTCTCCCTGTCCTCATCTCAACCACGAGACTCTCATTGTATTTTCCTGTCCCCTGTCCAGCTTGAGGAAGGGAGTGATAGAGCAGCTCTGGTGGGTACCTGGCATCCAGTCAAGGTCAGCCCACCACAGACTGTCTATACATTGCTGCTTATAGTGATAATTTTTAAGATACCATTACAGCATCTAACACACAAAAAAATTATTTCCTTCATATATTTGAACTGACAAAACACTGAAATACTATATACATTATCTGAAGCAAGTTATTATTTAAGCATTAAGGTAATGAGACAGTCAAAATACTGGAAAATTATAATCTCATCACAGATCACAATGTATCTTGGCTAATTAGCAGCAGAAAAGCAGTCATAAATTACTTGTGTTTCTTGTTGTCCACTAAATTGTCTTTCAAGATATTATAAACAGTTCTAAATATGAAACCACTGCTTCTCACTAAAAAAGGATTGTTAAAGTACCAAATTTCTATTGTTTTAATGTGTTTAGTCTTGAAAAGCTCTATAGAAAATAACAAGGTTTTTTCTGAGGTGGGGGAGCAATGCATGTTTTCAGAATTTATGGTAATAGCACTTATCTAACATACTTAAAATGCATGCTGGTATCTAATAACTAAAGGAATAAGGACACTACAGTTAACACTCTGATGCACTTCAAGCCCAAACTCAAGCGCAGGCACTTAATTTCTCATACCTCCCCAAACTGGAGGTTCTCAAAACAAATTATGACTAAACTTCTGCTCAGTCCAGTGTTTGGAGATAATACAAGAGGTCCATTTTCAACAGTTGTCCTATTTCATTGCATGGCTGCAGAGTAGTGTGATGACCTGATTACCTCCTTGTTATTACATAATACTGTTTTTCAGACTTCCATTCTCATTTACTGCTTTTTTACATGATGATACAGAAAATGAGGCACTAGACTCTCAAGAGTTAGAAAAAGAGAGCAGAAGTACTATTGACTTCTGTGACATTCACCCACTGAAGGGCTGCACTGCTACAGATGAAAGCACTAAGCAACACCTTACAGTGAATTTGGGACAGGTGAATGAGTAATTGTTGATGCTGATCCTGGTGCTTGGCAAAAAAACTATGTATTAATTTTGTTCAGATTCCACAGGGTAAATAATCAGATCAGTGACACATACATCTTAGACAAAATATCATTAAGTTGAGGATGGGAATACGTTCAAAGGAGGAATGTCAGTCTTAAAAAGCCTAGTGAAAGTAGTTGTGGTAGAGAAACAGTGAGAGAAAACATTTTAACTCTGACCACATTTCACTTCTTTCAATGTTTGGCTTCATTTTTTATGGGACCGCCTGCCAGAGGAGATGCACTCGTGAGGGGAAAGTCCCTAACCTGAGAAGATCCCTGTGTAAGGACAGAGACAGACTGGTGAGAATGGAAAACACTTCATGAGGCTGAGTCAGAGCACTGACACACTTTCCAATGCATGCATGCTCCCTTCCCCACTGCTTCCTATGCAGACTCACCCCCTCAACAACAAGTAAGTCAAAATCAAACCCAGAAAACCACTCAGGTATCAATTCAAAGTTGCAACTGCCTCCTGAAATTAAATTCAAACAGCCTGAGTTGCCACCCTTCTGCTTGTTAGTTCTGGGTTATCTCCCCTGTACCACAGTCTTTCCTCAATTTGCTTTTTTCTCAGTCACTTCTAGTCCAGGCATCTCCAGGTTTCCAAAGCGGGTTTTATTTGCCTTTTCTTCTTGCCACAGAGCTGATATACCCTAGAATACTTTATTTGCATCTCTAAACGATAAAGACCCTTCAAAGTGTTAGCAGCGGATGGGGAATGAATGGTGGCAGGGTGACTCTGAAGAAGTGAGTGGTGCTGAAAGCAGAGAAGCAATTGGAACAGACAATTTGACAGCAGAGGAGAAAATACTTATTTTAGGCTTTTAAGCTGTGCTGGAAAGGGTAGGGTTGCCCCCTGCAAAGGAGTTCCCTGGGGAATGGCTCATTGTACTAAGAGTGGGAAACATGAAGGCAGGGGAAGTATGAGCTCAGATGCAGAGACAATGAGCACAAGGCTCCTTCCAGAATGACTCATCCAGCCTTTGGGACAGAGGAAACCGATCACTCCATAAATCAGCATCTTTTGCTAACTATCCAAGTAGTGGCACTTTGCAGTAGGTAAAGCAGCTGTTCACTGCTTGTAACAGCTCATGGGATGGTGCTGGGAAGCAGCAGCTAGAGGTTCAGAGGAGATGACATTTGGTGACAAGCCATGAAGGAAATAGTACAATAAGATACTTAAAGGAATTAATTTGCCTTTGCATAAATAATAGGTAACTGGATGAATGCAATATTCTAATAACATTGAGGTTCTGCTAGTGCAAAAGAAATTTTTTCAAACTTGTGGGCCACTGAACATTTTTTTTGTAAGCAAGAGATCATTTTTACATAATTTATGTGCCAGTAATGCAGTTTTCTCAAAATGAAGACCAATCTAGCAGTTAAGAGAAAGGAGTGATAAAGAAGAAGTCCTGTTTCTCACGAGTATCATTGTCAATTCCTGCTTTGAAAATGTAAAAAGCTTCTTCTCTTATGGAAGGCAAATAACACAATAGAACACTGAACTAAGAGATGCACCAAATATGTTAGTTATTAATTAATCAAGGCCAATGGTTTGAGAATGACATTTTTTACTAGAAGTGACAGCTTTCACAGCTTCTCTTACAGCCCAGCAGTTACAGATGTCTCTTCCAAGCAGTTTCTCTTATCCTCTAGCCCCACAAGGGGTGAGAGAAAAAAAAACAGAAGATCAGTTTTATTTTATACTGATTGTTTTTACTTATTATCATCTCAAAAATATCAAGGATACTACCTAAAGTAGTATAAAGTTTTCCAATTTTATCAACTGAACAAATCTGATGTAGACAACTGAGCCAGGAAAGCTCACCCTAGATGATAAGAATCAGACAGGGTCATCTGTAGCTTACCGATCAAACCCAGCTGCAAATAGACCCCTGCATCCCAGCTACATGCACAGCAGCTCTCAGGGAGGGCCAGGACTACAGATACGTGAAGTTCATTGCTTCTATTAACCATCAGGTGCCAGCTGGAACTGTTTGATCTCCTATGATCTTGTTTCACACGTAGGGAGCTGAAACAAAGGACAAGTGGGTTTCCTACTACATGAAAAGTTTTGAAAATCAGTAATCTTCTCCCTCCTAGATTCTTACCAGAGAGCCATAAAAATAATTTTAAAAAAGAGGAGCATTTAGTTTGCAAGCAATGGTCATTTCTGAGGAACTACATTTCAGAGGTGATTAAACATTCAGAAAACCATTTAACTGGTTTTGTGTTGGAAAAAGGTAAAGAATGGCAGGCAAAAAAGAGAACAAGTGCCCTCTCTCCCCTCTCTCTTCTTTCTCAGAAAATGCAAGAAAACTGAGATATTCTACCAAAACCAGAGACTACTTATTTAGAAACAGAAGCTTGTGGCTAAGGAACCCAAACCATTTTGGTCAAAGTAGCCATATTACAGATAAACAACTTCCTACCAATATCCCATACCTGAAACCAAAAGAAACACTCATAATCTGAATATTGAAATTCTAACCTTTTCAGAAAAACTTTATAAGACAGCCTTGTTTGAGAAAGAGAACTCATAACATCATTAAGAAATCTTTCTTGGGCTTAGAAAAATATTTCTTCAGCTTTGAAAATCTGGGAAAACTCTAGCCATTTTAGTAAGCACAAGATGAAAATAAAAAAAATAACCCTCAAACAGTCTCACTTTTAGCATTTCAGACATCCTTAGTGCTTGAATTTCTCCTACCAAGAGTAGAACAGCCTTGAGAGGATGAGCAGCAGTGTCTGAAACCATGGAAACTGTAGTTTGCCTGTTTTTCTTAAGAGTTTGGCAACAAGCCCTGTCTGAAATCTAGTTTCCACAAGGCTTTGCAATTAGAGAAGTCATGTATGAATGCAGCATGTTAGGAAATAAAAATAAACAACATCCAATACTTCATCCTAGGAGTTTATGAGTTATTATGAAAGTCTTTTCAGAACCATCCTTTGAGTCTGAAATTACTGGGTTATCTGATTTTCTGATCAGCAGCATTTGTAATTTAAGGAAAAGCAGGATAAAGAGTTGCATCAGTACACAGGTACTTCGCAAGAAAGAATTTATATACCTTCTTTTTTTTGGTATTTGATGTCTTATTTGAAATAAAATTTTTATTGAGACATTGCAGAGCAAGAAACCAGTTCTACAGTTTGCATGGAGAAAGACACATTTATGCTGATAAAAAAAGAGGAGCTATGTTCAAAGCCTTTCAAGACAAAATCCTTCATGAATATTGACTAGAATTTCCCCGACACCCATGCAGGAGCTGGTTAGATGTCCAGAATAGAGTATTACAGAAAAGACATCAACTATCACACAACTACTGCAGCAAAATACATTTTCAGTTCTCAAAATTGCAAGTAAATCCTTCATTATATTTTGCCCCATTCTTCAACTTCCTACTTTGAATTTTACAGAGGAGGGGACAAAGAGGGTAGAAGAGATCAGTCATGACCTTCAGAGTACTACAGTTTGTTGGACAGCTGCTTCTGCCCATCTTTGTACCCTCTAAAATGCAGCATCTGGGAGAGAGTAAGCAAGGTTCAGCTACAGAAATCATTAAACCTTAGCACAGACAATTTTTCCCTTCTCAGGTAGAAATACTGGGAAAATACTCAGCTAAGCAAACTAGGGAAACCAAATTTGAAGTGACATAGGAGAAACCGAGTTTCAGACCATAGCGAGTATAAGTAACAAAACACCACCTCCCCTCTTCCAGGACATTTACTGCTGCCCCTTCACTCAGAATTTTTAGAAGATGCAGCAACAAGATAGGGTATTTCCCTTAATATATATACCTTAGAGTCAGCTTAATAGACCTTTTGGTCTGCTGGAATAAATTAGTTGCAATTTCATAAAGATGTCAATTAAGAGTCACAGTTCACTTACATTCCTTAGCTGACCAGACTCAAGCACAAAACTTTGGAGTTTTCACTTTTAGTCCCCAGAAGCCTAATAGATAAAGTGAAGAACATACTTGTTTTTTCTTTTAAATAAAGCAACATCTTCAGGAGGAAAACTGTTCACAGGCTCATAATATCAGCAAAGATCCAGGAACAACGAGAAAGACTTGCATTCAAACACTGACCTACTTCCTATTATAGCTTTCCTCATAGCTGAAGAACACACAGTTTCTTCAGCAAAACTGAAATGCTGTGGCATATGCTTCTGTAGACAAATAAAATGCTGACAGGCAATGCAGTAAACTGAGCCACACCACTTTTTCCTCCTGTGAAAGCCCTTTAAACATTAGTATTACATTATTCACTGGGATAATGACTGAATACTTTATAAATGGGACAGAGTCAATTATTCTACATATTCACCATCACAAGCAAGAGTGCAAGTGACTATAACCTATTTTATAAATACTTTAACAAAAAACAAACAAGAAAATTAAGTTTGTAGTTCCCTAACGCTTCCCAGAGCTGTTAATGTATGTACTGTAACTCACAAAGGCTATTTATAGAGGCGAGGCTTCTGCACAGCACTCTTAGAAAATCGTTTTTATTAACCCTCAGATACTATGTGTGTTCGAAGCCCTGAGGATGTGTTACAATTAATAAATGGTGTGAAATTTTAATTTCAACAGTGTTTTTTAATACCTAGACATAAAATGCCTGTTGACACTTTGTGATTAAGATGAAACACTAAGTATTATTTGATTAAAATCAACAAAAGAGCAATAAAAGCTACCAGTCCTAACCACAACACGTCTCCCAGTCACTGGGATGTGCAGCAAGCATACTTGTTGAGAAATCTGCTCAGCATGGCTGTGATTTGCAAACGTGCACATTTAAAAGATCAGGATTTATTTTTTAGTAGAATAGGTTTTATCTTAAACACCTTTTTCTTCAGCAGTTTTGAATGAACACAATCACTAGCATTCATTGCTTCAATTTTCATTAAAAAGGAAAAAAACCCGTGGTGTTTGGTTTTTTTTTTGCAAAGCAGAGTGTACCTTAGTTGTGCTATAACAATAACACAAACTATGGAGATCCATTTGTCAGTTTATCTTAAGTGTTACTGTAAAATATGCTTATTTCTTTGTTGCCTATATACAACAATTAAATCTACTTACAGTTGCTAAATTTAGGATTATCCATAGATGGGAAAATGCTTGAAAATGAAATGCTACCAAATCTCTTTAAATAACTGAAATGTATATTCATTAAGTGTTACTCTGTTCCAATGGACAACTCCTCTATTTTAAAGAGATTAACAAAATATATGCATAATGTTTAGGGATACAACTAATAAACCCAATTAAAGAGACCTTACGAACAGTTTCTTTCTGCAAATTCATACCAGCCTATTAAAGTTAGACAGAGCATAGTTAAATGAATTTAGTAAAGAAATATGCCAGAGGGAGGTTTTCTGCTAACCTTCTAAAAATACTCCGTGTTAAATAGTTTTGCCATATATTTTAAATTTCACTGGGAATGCTCTTAAGCAAGTTCCTCTCAAAATATTTCCTAAAAATACAGTATTGTATAGTAAAAATACTCTCTAAACAGTATGGAATATTTAGGAAGTTTTCTTGAATATTTTAACAGTTCATAATAATCTCCACTTAGCCTTGCATATTAAAAAAAAATTCTAGGCATAGTACAATTTCTCCAGTATTAACACTCCTATCTCACCATGAGGCTATACACAAATTTCTTTTGCATAGATTACCAGAAGCTATCGGAGGGGATTATTGATGTATTCATGTTCTCATATGGAAGCACAAGTAGAACCCAAGTATGAAAGTCTGTCACAAGAGCATATGAAATCCCAGGCTATATTAGTGATTCTATGCTCTGATAACAATAATTAAAAGTGAGAATTTGCAGAACCTACTGCTTGATCAGCACAGGTAATGAATTATAATTAGAGAAGTATACTTAAAAAGCATTGGTGACAATGACTAGGCAATTTGTAGTTACAGTCTCTGAGCTTAAGTAATAATTCAAACTTCAGCCACGTCTGCTTCACAATTCACTAGCTGCAACCATTATATGATAGGGTTTGGGAAAGAAGGGCAGGGAGTTTGCGTCTGTAAAATATAGCCACCATTGAGATGATGCCAACACATGCTGGAGCAAGTCTGATTTTGCACACTAGGATTTAGCCCAGAACAAATAGCCCTGGCTTACCAGCTACAAACGTGCAAACGGAATCCCAAAACAGGCAAGTGCGCCATTAATGTATTTATTTGCTGCAATACAGTGGTATTTCAAACACTTGCACCTAACCATATCTATATAAAATGGTAGAATTCGCTTTATATATTCACTGTAGCTGTATAAATCAGAAGTTAATAGAGGCCAATAGAATTCACCCCTTTTGCGTTCAGAGCCATTTAAGAAGGTGAAAATATAATCTGCCCAGGAAATATTTAATTCAGTTTAGTTTTAAAGACACCCACAGGAAAGCTGATGACAAAAAGCAAAAACAAGTTGTAACTGAGTAGATGTAGATATCATTAGAGAAACAGATTCACTAAGTGCAATTACTGTAGGTGGCTGTAGGTTGGTATTTAGGATTTGTGTCTTCTTAGGTTTTGCATTCCAAACATTTTATGCTGTCTTCTCATATATAAGTAAATACATTTGCTGTAACAACATCTTATTGTTCCTTTATAACTATCAAATAACTGCAGTGTGCTTTGGGGACAAATATGCACAGGGACATGGTAATATGATTCATGTGAGGACCAGAGAATAATTCAGAATCATTGGTAGCTGTAACTACTCTGGGTGGCCCTCATGGGTTTTGAAGATTCTCAAGAAAATTGGAAGTTGGAGAAGTCAGTCACTATCACGCTATAAGAGAGCTGTGACTTCTGTAACAAAATGGGTCAGAGGCCAATCCAAAGCGGAGTGATTACAATCCAAGATGAGTCAAGCTGCTGATGATGCAATTTGTGATGGCCAAAACAACTAAATAAATCTGAATAAAAAAGATGTTTCCACACTTTGTGTTTTCCTTTTATTTTAAGCATGACAATAGTATTTACTCAATTTTTAGAAGCACATAACTTGGACTTGATCCCAGTTGGAAATTAGGAAAAACAAAATCTATATCTATCAGCTCACTTCTAAAGAGTGAATTTTCCCGATACTACAACTACCATAGTCAATGTTATAATGACTATAAATCTCAATGGAGAAGTCTGACCATTATTGTTGTTTCAAAGAAAATCTAGTAGCAATAGTACCCATGTAGAAAATCATGACTCCATTAATAAAGTAAGATAAACAACTGGGTTTTTTCACTTGGATTTTATATTTATATTTATATTCTTAGCTTGAAATACTGTAGCTATGTTATATTCTTTGACAACTTGTCTCATGAAAGAATCTCGCTTCCTGAATTCTGACAATGAGACAATGTCTAACAGAAACCCACACTACATCAGCTAAGAATTCCGCTTTTACTTCTATGGAGAAGTAGTGAGACCTTTGTAAACAAGCTTTAAATGTTAAGCATCAGCATCCAAAAATAAATGCTCATCTATTCAGAAAAAAGAACCAAAAAAAGCTTTAAGAGGAAGAATCATTTAAGGGTTTATTTTTAAACTGTTATTTTTAAAGTGATCAGCCTTGACATCAGAACATTCTTTTGTCATGGTAAGAAAAGGGAGTTTAATTCTGAGGGATCAAGCTACTTGCTTTACTCTGACTTCCATATTTCATTCTTTCCAAACTTAAGCTACCAGAGTGTAACTACTCAGCAGTAATTAACTTAAATATCTAGAGAAAATAACAATTAAAAAGGTACAAAGGGTTCCCCGCTGTACAAATACATTTAAGTAGGTAAATATGAATTCCGAATAAATGAATTTTTAATAGGTTCACTCTTTGAAAAGAACTCTTTTATTCTGTATACACAAGCGTGACAAACTGTTTATGAAAACAATTGTTTTGAAAAGTAAATAAGACACTGGCAAACAGTGTGTTGTGCCCTACTTCTGTGGCTGATCTAATAGCTGATAATTCACTTCTGTTCTTTGTGGTTTCGTTCCTTTAGCTCAAGCTAAAGATTGAAGGGATTGAAGGGTCACCTTCAGGGATGCACTGTATTCCAATAACTTATTTCAATGCTCATAATATCTAAAGTGGAAATACTGATGGACAATATCGTGTGATGACATATGTCAACCATGGGTGGGAAATTTAATAAAGCAGGGCATGCCACAAGGAAAGCTGGCTTCAATTTCTGGCTCTAACACAGCTTTTCTTTATGTGACAAATCATTTAATCTGCCTCAATTGCTTTTCCCACAGTTTAAATTTGTTTCCTTTTCCACATATTGTGAGAATTAATTTGTTCATACTTGTGAAAGTATTTCAAATTCGTAAAATAGGAGCCTCTACCAGACCTTAGCATAAAGTTGAAATATAGACTGAGAATACTTCTCATCAACACCAAGCAGTTGGGCTCAGATATGTCTACTGCAATTTGAAACTCATTTCATGTAACTTCTGCTGCAACTATTAAGAGAAAATTTTTATTCCTGGCACACTGGCATTAGTGGTCATAATTAAACCAGTCTTACATGTAAACACACAAGTACAGTAAGCAACTTAAATTTATTGCACTGCAACTAGATTAACTTTATGGCACCTTTGTGATCATTAGCACAAAAATAAGAGGTATAACACAAATATAACTTCCCCAGCATGTGGTACGCTCCTGCCCCCTGCAATGGTCTAAGCTATGCCTAGTAAAATGTAAGAATACACAAAACATATTTTAAAACTCCCTAGATCAGTGCTAAAGAGATAAGGTAAAAAAAAGGAGGTAAAAATATATAGAGATATCTCTGTGGCACATTGTGGAAATAGAACCTGAGAACTATCCTGAATCACTGTCAGAAAAAACTCTCAGCAAATTCACTGGGGACTCAGTAGACGACAAAGGTTCCTTACATGCATATCTCCATCAGCAAAAAGGAAAGTGGATTTGCTCATTAAATCATAAATTGATTATCAGTAACTGAGCTCTCAAGAAAACACAAATTAAAATGATGACCTTTGAAACTCCGAATACAACTAGTTAAACAGCCACTAAAGAGCAGGAAACCTACAAAGAGGCTTACTGTCAAGCAGGCAAAATTAGAGAATCTAATAGTGTAAATGGCCAAACCAATTCCCTGATACCACAGTTAGGTGCTGCTGAAAGAGACAGTTTAATCCTAGATTAATTTTTATTCCAAATAATTGGAAGAAAGCTCTTGATAACAGTCTTGCATTCCTAGCAAGAATCTAGATGGTTCAAGGTAAAGTATTTATCATTCACATGGCACTTCCACTATCTATTTCGACGAAGCAGACTATTTTAATCAACAGAGATTGTATTTCTATACCAGCAGCATTGCATTCACTTAGCTTAAAAGCTGAAACTAATAAAAGTTGGTATGATTTAAGAAGGAACCATATGTTCTCCTCGGTAAAAAAAAATTAACCTAAATATTTATAATTACAGTATTTAAAGAAAACAACTAATTTTGAAAACAAACTTGTATCCCAATTGACATTTCAAATTCTTTTTTTTATCTCCAATCAGATACTTTTAGAAAAAGTGAGATAATTCAGATCAGTTTACTTGTATTTCATTCTCTTGAAAGACCTTGCTTTTGCCACTGGGTAACAGCACATATGTGGACAGTCCAACTCGTGTTCCCTATTTGTTTATGCATCTAAATGAGGAATAAGGAAAACAAATTGCCACAGTTCCAGTGTGAGTGAGTTTTAGTGATTTTGTCATGAAATACAAGTTCAAAATTGTCACTACTATTCCCTATTCTCCCTAAAATGCTAAATGGCAAGAAGTGTCAAAAGAACAAAGTGCTCGCTGAGAAAAGGCCAGCTCTGGTGCAAATCCAAAGCTGCTAAATTATGGAGTGGCAATAATGAAGCACAGATTGTCACCTGCTGCTCTTTCATTCTCAAAAACTGAAAATAACAATTAATTAATTCTAAATTAGAAACGGATGTTCCAGTCACTGAATGGTTGCAAATATACACACCACAGAAAAGGCAAAGCAAAAACATTAGCACAAGATGGGATTCTACAAATTGCTGCTGCTCTAGGAAAACAATGGTGTTTCTTCAGAAGGAAACAATAGCCATGAGCAGCAGAGGTGTCACAAGACATGCAATAACAGATGCCAGTGTAACTGCTGCTCAGGACTGAATGACAAAAAAATCATCAACCCTTTTTACAAACTTCTGAAGAGAGGGATATTCAGAATGTTCAGCAGGACAGTTTGCCTGAAAAAGGTCTAGATCATTGAGCCCCAACAGAGACCATGATGATGGATCTATCTGTTGGTTGTGGTTTTGTTTTTGTCTGCAATGAAGACAGACAAATTCAACACAGAACATTCCCTATGCTGCTTTTTGGTTTCCTTGTTTAAAAAAATACTTCGAATTTTGTGTTATGCTACTGGTGATTTTTAACTAATTTTTTTTTTTCCTGAGTGGGGATACTGTACCTCTGCAGTACACTGGTTCAAAACCCTGTTTCCTGCACAGCTGCTGGTGACATGAAGTCCCTTAGAACTCAGACCTCTGTGAGATGTCCTGCTCTGAAATATCACAAAATAACTTACAATACTCCCGGTATGAAAAGATAATTTCACATCTAACTATCCTCAAAATACTATTTTTTAAATGTCTCTATATGATTATCTTCTCAGCTAAGAGCACTACTGCTCCAAAGAAAAGAAGAAATCTTTGGCTGTGTATTTATTATGTTTACAAAATTCAATGGGACAACCTTTATCCAAGGGATGATGGACATCCTTCACTGTGCTGTGAAGCAGCAGTAGCCTATCAGCTCACTATATACTTTGAATTTATCCTGAATACACTCATTCCATAGGGAAATACAACTAAGAGATCCATGTAACAACAGAAGTGGGCCAGGGCGTCATCACAAAAGCTGGGAGAGGATTCAGCTGAAGGAGAACACTCTCTATTCTCGCTATGCCCTTCCATAATGTCTTTCCATTATGTTTTCTATGCCTTTATCTACCATCAGCCCAAGTTATTGCCAGAGAATAAGAAAAAAGAAAGATCTAAAAATCTTACAGTTGATGTTCCCCTGCCTTGGATCCTGAACAGAGCAAGAGATTCTCATTTTAATTCAGTGAAGTAAAATTTATATAAAACTCAAACCATTAAGTTTAGAGTTGTTTGACCATATCAAACGCTTAATCTGCACCTAACAGAAGTAGTCCAAAGCACAGTCCTGGTGTTACAAAGAAAATGGAGTAATGTACAGTAAGTACTAGAAGCCTGTTACTGTCTGGAGAGTTTTTTTAGGATGTGGCAATGCTGAGTAGCAGGGATTAACCTGCAGATTTTCCTCATTAAATAACCTGCTTTGGGAAATTATGTCATTTACAGAGCTCTGTCACCTAGTAACCCCACCTCCCACTGTAAGCTCAAGAGAAATACTAGATGATTTAGATAATTTTAATTCTTTCTAAAAATGTCCAGATCCTTAGCAACTCATTAATGGATTGAAATTGTCCTTAGTTTTAAGGGCTGCTCATGCTGGTGATTTATGTTTTGTAACACTGAATAAATAAGATAAATGCACCATAATTTTGTTACTTTCCTTCCTTAAAGTATATCCATCCAAGAAAGTTCATATTGCTAGATTTTTCCTTGTTTCTTAATGTAAAATACTTCAACTCTTTTCTCTGAAAAAAAATACCAAGATAGCAGCAGCCAAACTCTCATGCAAAACCTAGATGCTACAAATCCTTACATAGGCAATAGAGAGGAAGAAAAAAATTAGGGAAATATTTTTGTCTTAAGCTTTTTGTTGATTTCAACAGATTACAGAGTTTTGAATCAGTACAAAAATAGTAAGTATGTCTTGGTTTGTTAGAACAACAAACTTCTAAACAATGATATGTCTTCCGAATGCCTGAGATAGTGATACCATCAGCTGAGAATCTGATGATTCAGAACACTGCCAATTTTGTTCACCAACATTGTTAAACTGAGTACTCTATGTCACAACTTCTGAGTAGTTTATCTACAGTAAGCCCAAAGAATGCGAACTTTATTATTCAAAATTACTTTCTATGCCTAAATATTTAGGAAGAAATGTCAAGTTTGAACCACACTGGAGTACTTCTCATAATTTAAAATCAACTCTACAGCTGGAGGCAATATAAATTCACTACCTAATGTAGAATTACTTGCATGTAAGACATCTTATGTCATACACAATGTAGTGGGTCTGGGCTGACCCAGAGCAACTGCTGCCTTGTCCTGAACGCAGCTGCTCAAGTGGCCCTGCCAGCCACAGCACAGGAAGGAGAGGGAGCCCAGCTGCTCCGCTGCCTCCAGAGCGCCGGGCTGCCGCTGGAAACCACTGCTCGCCCGTGGGACGTGCTTCTCTGCAAGGAGTTGTTAATTACCTCACTCACATAGCAAGCTTAGCAGATGGCCAGTGCAGAATGTGGGAACCAAAATGCATTGCCCTATTGTCCTTCCCAGGCAGGCCATAGAAGAAATTATTCTACCTTAGGTCATCAGAGAGCTGTGGATAAAAACAGAGGTGCTCTCTTCCTGCAACACCATAGGTCCTGCCTGCTTCTGGTTTTCAGCAGTATTGGCTCTGCACTGCCGAGCTACCTGTCCTTGTTGGGGTCTTCAGTCTAACTCACATTCCTTTTCTATTTTGTGCAAAAAAGTAAGACAAAACATGTAGAGACAGAATATACTCTCTGGTATCTTAACCTTTCAGTAAGAGGAGTCTGTTCAACCCTCAGGCTGTAAACCATGAGCATCACTGTAATACATACTTCACTGATACACGTGATAACATTCTCCCTATGCATCACTTCTTGTTGTACTAAGGAAAGGAAGAGGAGGAAGCTGATAATTACTACTGAAAAACTGTGTGGTCCTGTTCTTTTTATATAAAATATACTCCCAAATACAACCTTCTTCAGCTTTCTCATTTATTTTATACACATGGTCAATTATACACTTAAATGTTTCTGGTACCTCACCATTTTCTTGGTCCAATTTATGGTGAAAAGGAAGGTTGTTGAGATAATAGGTATAGGGAAGATGGACAGATGAATATAAATCATATATCCACCCTTTCATACTTCCCCCCCACTATCTCCTTCTCCATCTTCTAATCTTTGTTTCTCTTAAAAAATAAATGTCACACATTTTTCATTAGGTAGTACTGAAAGAAACTTACCTTTCCATATCTGCTTCTCCCTCAGAATACTCTCTTTCACAATGATAAACCAACAAATGATGAGTCTTACAAGTAAGGAATCTTCCTGCCCCTCTTACCGTATGGATTTGCATTCTGCCTTTCATCACCTATAGTCTCCACCAGTGTCAAAAATGATTGATTAGCTGTTGAAATATTAATGCTTTCATCTCCTTTTCTATTTTGGTCTTTTGAACTGATGTAAAATGAGATCACCGCCCAATACTGTTGGTGACAAAGGTAATACACTGTCACATTTCCTGATTTCCTATTTCTCTAATCAATTGTTCAAACACATTCTTAGGAAGAGCTTCTCCATATGGACTTGAGAATTGAAGTCTCCCTTCAGGTAGAGAAGGCACATTCCACAAGTCTTTTTTCTAATGAATTCCCTTTACTCTCTGCATATTATCTCTGGATAAAGCCACCACTAAAAAACTCAACGACCACCTGTCAAAGACCACTCAGGTATCAGTCATTATTTTAGATATCTGCATTCTCGTGACCAGTCAAAATTTACCTCTGTCACTGTAAACATCTGCCAGCTCATATCTAGTCACCAGTCCTGTCTCCTTCCTTCAGGTCTCCAAGCACTATCCTTACTCTATTTTGCAAGCTGATAGTTAAGGTGATGATCTTTTATTTGGGTCTTCTAGTTCTTTGTATTTGAAGCATATCCAAAAGCTTTCTTTGTCACTGCCTCACAACTTACAGTTTACCACCCTTCACCGAGCATATTCCCATCCGGCATCTGATAATGTCAAATTTCTTCATTGCACCTTCAATTTCTCTGGCTTTTTTCTTTCTCTTTTTTCAGCAAATACAGTTTATCACATTCACAACTGCTCACAGTGTGCCTGCAAGGAACAGTTTCCTAAGCTCATTGAAACACCCATTAACCCTCTTAATGAGTTCCTCCCACTAACATCTGCTCCTACATCTTATTAAATACAAACTATTTGGCTTCACTTCATGCCCTATTTTCACTTGACCATTTCTCATATTTATCAGTTCTTATCTCAAATGGCCATTATTACTTCCCTCCACCATTCATTTGCAAAATTCCTAAGCGCTGCTGTCTAGGATGTTGGTCCATGTTTCTGCTTACCTAGAACTGTGGTAAAATTAAATAATGTTAATTCTATGGCATCCATTGACGATTGTCATGCAAATGTAGTGGACTGGATCTCAATCCAATAAAAAAACAAACTACAACAACTTAGACTGACTATTCCTTGCCCATTGCCTGCAAATATGTCCTACTCCTCCTTTCAAAACTGGCATTCCAACCACTGCTGGCAATCACCACTGATCATTTAAATTCTCTCATTTTCTTTTGCATCATAGGTATGTATGCTGCATTAGGTTATGTGAAAGCCTGTGCTTACTGGAGGGGTTCAACAAATTTCACTTATTCACCCACCTCCACACTGGTTGCTTTTTTTATGAAACCTTTTCAATTCAAATAAACACAAGCTATTTTCACTTAAGAATTGCAAAGTCACATTGTAAATGACAGTAAATATTTTAAAACACTTTTAAATCTTGTGTATAACACCCTACAACCTTCTAGAAGGTTATGTTTACAATAAATACACTATCAATGCATTTGTACTCAATTATTTTGAAATATTTTTAAATTTTCATAGCATATTCTACTTCACTGCCTGCAGCAGTAACTCAACATTTCCCCTTCTTTCAATCTTAACTTCCTTTCTTAAAGTTACATCTTTGCATAAGGAATTGGTTGCAATGATATTTTCACTTGTTACCTCCAGCCTGGGCTATTGCAGTTCACACAAGCAAAGGTGGCAGGAGGTCTGCCAAAACTCAAGCACAAAAAAGAAGTGTACAAGAGGTTTCCTAACGTTAGGAAGAAAATACATAAAAGAGAACACTATTTAACTTTTACTTAGACAAAATATATAAAAAAAAATTCATAACTGGGGAAAGCATGATTCCATGGACAAATCTACTAGTATTCAAAAACTACTTAAACTACAGTATGAATGCAGCCCAGAAGATACTTTAAGGAATTTGACGTTGCCTGCTGGCAACGAGCTATCATGGTGAAACAGAAGCTGATGTCGTCTCCGGAGCTGAATTGTCTGAAATTATCATTGCAGGGTTTTCTCTTCATTAGGGTAGATTTTACCTGATTCAGAAATCTGGGTTTGTATTCAAAATGAGGGCAAAAATTTTAACCAAGAAACTTATTTATCCTTAGTCAAAGAATACTATGTGAATTAATAATTTCCATTCACTTGCTTTTGTTGCTTTTGTCAGGGGCAGATAGCATATTTGAGTATAAACTGAGCACATGACAGTTGATATGTTCCAAGAGACAACTCATGTATGACCTTATTTCAGACTAAGACTTGGATCCATTTAGCTGATTTAACAGTACTACAACAAAAAACCATGGATCACTTCCTGCTTGGTCTTAGGTGGAAGAAGCTGGCAGCTATCTACAGAATGAATCACAGACTTTTAAACATTACAATTTGAGGTGTAACAATTGCACTAAGTATGACTGAGCTTTCTTTTCCTTTTTATAAAGTCTTAAAACCTACTGTAAATATTTTTCAGTACATAGATAACTAATACTATTGTTATTAGGCCTGTTTTTCAGGCACAGTTATTTTTATTTTCTTTTTTCTTAAGAGTTAAATCAGAAGTAGAAAAGAAATCATTATTGAAATCATGTAACATAATAAGCCAATGAGAACAGATACTATGAATTTGTACTTCAGCTGAGGACAAAACAGCATCTAAAAGAATGATTTAGCAGCCTAAATAGATGTGATATTTCTTAAAAACAAAACAACCCCCCCAATATGCTGATAGAAAAAAACTCATTAATATTTAATACAATATTCTCCAGGCTTTTTTGTTGAATTTTGTTAATAAAACCAAATTAATATTTTCAGTGAAACAGAAGTTATCTCCTATTACTCTAGTAGACCTTAAAAATAGTCTAAATGAAATTGGCAGCTGTGTATAAAATCTCATTTAATTTTCATGAAAGCTTTTAAGTACTGTGGCAGTGGGAAATCAGTATTACCTAGCTGACATAATAGTGAAATAGTTGGGTGTAAGGTGAAAAAAAAGTGCAATCAAAGTAAATAAATAAATCAGCAGGCCTAGCACAATCAGTTTTAATCTTTGCTATATTTATGAAGTATAGCTGTAATTTTTCATTATAAAATTTCACCTGTGGTTCAAGGAATAACAATAAAATACTTTTGATAGGTACACAAAACAGTTTGACTGAAACTACTTATCTACCAAGCAAACTTACACTAGAAACCAGATGAACTTCACAACCAAACAGAATATTTTTGTCTCAAATTCTAGTTTCATATCTGCTTATTAGGACCATCACCTGAGTGAATTAATTATCATTAAGGAACTACACACATTATATTCAGTCCCATTAATAATATCTTTTAGAATAATCCTTCAGGTATCTTGGCAGGCATGGCAAAATTAGTATTTAATATTTCTCCATTGAACTAATTAGGATGAACATAAAATATGAAATACAGGATTTGTAAAAATATTTTCTTATGAAATTACACATAATTACAGTCTTTTCCAGCCATGTGTGTCTTTTAATATGGTACTTAATCTCTCTTCTCCTCTATGAAAAAATGCTTTCCTTGTACCAATGAGCTGAAGAAAATTCATCTGTATTTACAGAATCACAGAATATTCATGGTTGGAAAGCACCTCCCAGATCACTGAGTCCAACAACAACAACAACAAAACCAACCAACCAACCAACAAAAAACCAAACCCCAAATAATTCAATGTAATATTCCTTTTGTATTTGTCACTATGAGAGAGCATAAACATTTTTAATACATTATTCACTACAGTTTCCATGTGTCAGTAATTTCAAGCCTCACCAAATAATTTTGTGTCTGTTAGAATCAATTTGACCTTTTTGATTCCCTCTTTCCCTGATTTACATAATAAATAATATAATTGTATTGGCTAACCACACCGTCATTATATTGAGTTTTTAAATAAAAATATTTCTTCGATGAATACTAATGTTAGGCATTCATTCTCCAATAAAATAGGATTGCCATCACAGCAATAAAAAACTGCCACAGCTCTGTGCATCTTCTATGATTTTTCTAGCCTTTTTTTGTCCACTTGACAAGCCATCTGCCAGCACAGCTTTGTAGTGGAGTACCTACAACCCTGATGACTATTAGAGAAGAAACCAATTTTCTATTAGATAAATATTCCTACTTCAGTGATTAGTGTACAAGTCCTCAAGAAAGCTATTGTTGAGGGCAAGATCCACTTCAGACAGAGATTTTTCCGCAGAAAAGAAGGTTCTACTTTACTAAAAGGGTGACATACATGTTGGAATAAGCATCTGCTAGTTATAAATGCCAGTAAAAAGAAAATTGAGTAATTAAGGTAACCACAAACAGAATATAGAATAAATATGGGAGAAGAAAACACAACTTCTGGCCCAGTGTTATGTTATTTAAATTTACAGTTTTGGAAGTACCTGTTTCAGTGTCTGGCTTTTGATGCATTCACTTAATGCCATGCAAAGGAGGTCCTCTGCATCCATGGCAGGCATGAGCTGAGGCAGCTTGGCTGGAAGAAGAACTGAAGCTCTTAAAAGAAAGATCCAAGCCAAAGCAACAGACATCATAAGAAGGAATGAGAGAGACTATGGTAATGAATATTTGCTGACACTTGGTTTTGATTTTTTTTTTTTAAATTATACAAGACAGCTTATCATGCTGTCACCCTTGCAAGTCTACAACTGATCCCATGGTGTTGCTGAATTATCTTGTTTGTTCCTTCTGAAATTCAAAAAATGGTATGGGATATCTCACTTCAGACAGCCACTCCACCTTCTTCACACAAACTTCTCATACATTTGGTAGCTTTTTCTCTGCCAAATCTCTACCATCTCCATACATGTAAATATTTTCCCCTGCCTGAAAATATCATATTTCCAGAAGATCCAATTTAACTGGAAAGATACATTGTTAAAAGAGCATTTGGTTTTAAATTCTTGGTGTTTTCCACCTAAAGTAAACATAAAGTGGGAAGTAGAAAGATACTTTATGTGAAAATGAAACGTTGCCTTACAGAGTAGAAGAGGAGATAAATCAAACTGTATACGTAGAGGGCGATGTTCTGGTGCTGATGTAATCTAATGTAATCAAGAAGCAGAAAGCAGGGGGAAAGATGAAAATATCAAACTCTCAAAAAATCTCCTCTCCTCTGATTACTGTTGCCTGCTCTAATTTCAGTAAAGATTTATTTTTAGAAGGCAGAGGTAGGGAGGAAAAGGAAGGCAAAAAAAACACAGCAAAAGAAGAATTTAACTTTCAAAAACTGCAAAATCATTTACTTTTCAGTTTTGCAACAGATTTTGTAAACATAGCCAAATTCTTTGCTTAGTTAAAAATAATATAACTAAAAATAGATGCCAGATACCAGGTAAGATACCACAAAATCAAAGCCAAACTATGAATTCATAAAAAAGTATGGGATATCCTTTGTGAACAACAACACTGTGGAACCACTTGGGACGATTTGTCAAGAAAATAAAGTTTGTCTTCCTAGAAGGCAAACAGTGGTTCATGATACCGAGGCAGTGGAGTTGAACTTCCTCAGTAGTTATTTTTTTATGGTTAAGGGACAATTTGCAAGTCTCTCTGTTAATTTCCCCTTTTCCTCCCTGGAGTGGGGGAAAAGGGGATAATAGAGAATATATGTCACTGGGTTGGTGGTTGGCCCAGCCCTAAACCTTGACAAAACCAATCCTCATGAGTGTTCTTGATGATAAATTTTACTTCTGCTGTCAACCTGACATTAACATTGCCAGTAGGCTTTTTGGCAGCTAAACTGAGCTCACTTCTCAAAAACAATTTCACACAAATGTCTGGAAGCTGGCACTATTGGTAACCACAGAAGCCCCACTTACATACACATTGTGAAGAGCTCTGCACAGCACTGGGTTATTTCCCTTAGAAGATGCAAACCTCCTTCAGCTGTTGTAGCCATTTGCAGGCAGTGAAGAAGGGAGCTTGCAGCCTCCAGAAAATGGCACAGAGAAGGAAACCTCCAACGTGAAGTGCTGTATGAGACAGCCTAAACATGCTCCTGTACTGACATATCCATAATGCCTCCTGGTCGATTTTAGCATTCGTTGTGTCATTGGGATTTAAATAGGATACTTTGTGAGGGCTGTCAGGCGTTTGCTCTACTGTCACTCATGCCAATAAAAGACAAGACTTAGGTCTCAATTAAGCAAATACTTTCTATAACTTTTATTTTAACTACATTGCCCAAGTTAAATATTTGTTCCATTTTAAATAACAGATCATGTGCTATTGTGGAAGACAAAACAATAAAGGTTTGCCATATCAGAAACCTCACAGGATAAGCTTTTAGAAGTTTCTGCCCCCAAAACATGATTCAAAAGCCCCTACCACTATGGGTTTGATTTCATCCACCAAAGTTAGTATTTTCTAACAAAAAGCAATCTATCTACTGCTCTCAAGTTTTAGAGACTAATGTGGTCAGTAACATCCTTTTTTCCAAATCCATGGAGCTTCCACTAGTGTTAATGTGAGCATAGCAATAGTGAATTTACTCTCATCTCTACCTATGAACGTAAAGGCAGCCAGGCTAGGTCAGGTTCAACAGCAGTTGAAGGACACGTGCACAGAAGTGATCACAGCAAAGTCACTATATAAAATACATTTACCAGTGCTTCCCATTCTGCAAATGAGGGGCCACAAAGACAAACATGGTTTCTACACACTTCATGGATGTAGCCAGAATTTATCTTCTGGGTGCTTTTCCAGTCTCTCCTCAACTCCACGTCAAGTTTTAGGATGCTCAGCAACTATCAAGAAAGGACTTTGCCAGCTTAAACAGGTATTCTGTGAACCGCTCCATAAATGAGTCAGCTGCTATTTTCATTTGATGTTCCTTAATTCCTATATCTGAAAATGTGGAGAACAACTACCTCCATATGAAATGTGTGAATTCACACAACTATACCATATCAGCTTTTTGGTAGTCCTTATTTAACACTGAAGAATCTTTTTCAGATTTTGTTTAATTGGGGAAAACTGTTCCATACTTTAGCAGAATACATTAGAAGAACTTATAAATCTGACTTTAATTCACAAACAACACATATTCACTTTAGCATCTGTAGAGCCAGAAACAGGAAGTTTAAAGCAATAGTTAAAAGTTATATTTTAACAGTTGGTATGTTCAAACTTTTGAATCTCATAAATCCTCCAAAGAACCAAGTCAAATTTACATTAGCACCAAATAAATTAAAGTCCAAAATGGGTGATCGTTTTTCATAGCAACAGAAGTCATTGAACATGGCATGAAAAAAATCTCTTAAAATGATTAAAATATAATTCTGTACTACAGAAAAAATGGTAAGTAAAGGGGCGTTAATTTTCTTGTTATACAAACCAGAACTGAAGCTAAATGATCCTTTCATTATTTTTTTTAGTTTCATTATTCTTGCAGCAATAATATCATTAAATAAAATAGTTATTGTTGCTATTTCACAAGTTAGTATGACAGCCTGTCTCTTTAAATTAATTTAATCCTGGAGGATGGAGGATAACAAGGTTTTTCAGTTCTGACTACAGTTCTGATTATGAAGCTCACTTCAAATGGCCTTACAAACCCAAATATTAATATAAACAAATCATTTCACTTCTCTTGGGTCACGATCTTTGATGTGAATCAGTTCAAAATGAGAAGAACTTTCATTATTTTTTTCATGCAAACTATAATGCAAGATAAATTGAAATCTTGAAAACTTTTCAAAATACACAGTAAACCAGACATATTTCTCAGTCTGATGAGCATAAAAACACGAAGCAAAGTTTTAAATCTGGAGACTGACATAAAAAGAAGAATATATAGGATTAAGATTGCTGTAGACAGCAGCTAAAAATTGAATGTTCTTGCAAAAGAACTGAGAATATAACCAAACTGTGAGTAATTGCATAATGGCTTCACTATTTACCTTATTCAATTATTTATTCACTTGGCTCTGAAAGTATGGATGTTGTCTAAATATTAAGAAAGCAAAGAGACAAGCAGCACACATCAGTTGATTATATTTTATATATCCAGTTGGATTCTTTACATAAATATAAATTGCTTAATTGGCTAATTCAGTAGACCTTAATGTGCCTTTGCCTCAAAGGTGATCAACAGCAACCTTTCATTAATTATATGACAGAAAAACAGAACAGGCTACAGATGAAGCATTAATCACTTTTATACTTTCCCATCTATGCTGGGAAAGAGAAACTACTAGGAAGCTGAATATAACATTCTGAACTTACTCTAATAATATCATTTTTTATTTTAACATGATAAGCAGTAGTTCCTGTTCCAAGTTTGGAAACTACACTTTGAAATCTTCATTTATTTTCTTGCTGCACAACTGCCTCTTTCTTCTATAAGATTTCACTACTGACATAGGCAGAAGAGTATGTATATTAAGAAAAAATTGTCAGTGTCTTATGTATTAAAGCAATTTTTAAATCGAATTATTTTAAAAAATAGCATTTTATGACAGCACATGATCTGATGACATGGCTTGGCTGCAGGCACTCTATCAAGTGTAGCAAGGGAACAAGAACTGTACATAGCAGAGAAATAATGCACTTCCTCATTGGGGCAAAATGAGAAAGCAGTTGTTCATAAAGCAGTAGCACACTATCTGAACCACACTAGCCTTATGTTAGTAGTTTTCCAATTTTGTTTGCTTGCTTATCATTATAAATGAAGGAACAGTGCTATGATGCAGCCAACCAGAAGTAGCAAAGTTGAGAAAATGTATACCTGAACATACATCAGTGTTACAACATGAGAGCAAAATTTTCAGCAAATGAAATGGAACTATGCAATCTATCCACGTCCTTTTTTCCTGTTTTGATTACTAACCTTCTGCTAGTTTATGGTGAATCAGAACACTTCTGTGATATCCGAAGGGTGCAGATATTCTCTTTACTTGAACATATTTTCTGTTTTTAGAAAAAGTGTTCCAGCAAAGGCACATATATTTCCTAACATTTTTCTACAAATATGAAGTTTGAACTTCGGACTAATGATACAAAACAGCTAAATGGCAGAAACTTACATAAGTCATTTTGTGGGAATGTGTTGTCAAGCAAGTGTCCACTTCTATCAGAACGTCAGAGATAAATTCCCAGCGAAGGTCTAGCTGTATATCTATCAACAAATGACCATAGGTCTATTCAGTAGAAAGAGTTTGAGAAAAACTCATCCACAGTCCCATGCTCACCTACCAATGCCACAGAAAAAGAGGGCATGTGTGTAGATACTGACTCCTACATTCTACAGTATCATGGTGAAAAACTCAATTTTAACAAAGGGCAGCACTCTCCCAGGTAGTAAGTGTCAGCAGAGAGATCAGAAGCATCTGGGGATGGTAACACCTTAAGCTGTTGCACTACAATCTGCCAGAACTCATTTGTCAGTATCTGAAGGCAGTGGGAGACTGCCATTGTCTCTCCAGATGCTGGTCAGATGCAATGTGTACAATTCCATGGGCCTGAAGGATGCAGTGTCCTTTTCAGGGCTGCTTTCTTCCCTCAACCTCTTGGCTTTCAAAGTCAATTGTAACTAAAAGCAAAAGTCAAAGTCCCAGTAAAAGGCTTTCTCTCAGCCAGATTTCTACCTCCACCCCTAAACCAGAAATCTCATGCAGAACTATTGGTCACTCACCTCTTCCCTCAGAGCAATTTTAATTAATTTTCATGAAGCAGAGTTGGTTTTAGGGGACCAGCTGGGAGCAGAGCGCAGGCCAGCAGCCAGGCTCCTCATCCCATGGCTGCCCCTGCCCCACCAGAGCTGCCTGAGGAGCAGAGAGGGAATGGAACCAGCCAGACTGTCTAATAAACACAGGTTTATGAAAATATAGTGTAAAAGTAAGAATATTTCAGAGCAACTAAAGTCAAAACCTCCATAAATGGTCTCTTAGCTTGATATAATTATATCTTGATGTAATATTAATTATATCTTTGAAATAAATATAATCTTTTAACAATATGATATATATAAGGAACATGGGAGCTTGGGAGATTAAAAAAAAAAAAAATCACCTACCTAGCATCATAGAATGCTTTGGGTTGGAAGGGACTTTTAAAGATCATCTAGTCCAATCCCCCAGCAGTGAGCTCAGAGCCCGTCACAACCTGACCACAAATGTTTCCAGGGAAAAGGCATCCACCATCTCTCTGAGCAACCTGTGTTTCACTACCCTCATCATAAAACTTCCTCCCTTACATCTAGTCTGAATCTCCCCCCTTTTAGTTTAAAACCATTACCCCTTGTCTTGTCGCAATAGGCCCCACTAAAGAGTCTGTCCCCATCTCTCCTGTAGGCACCCATTAAGCACTGAAAGGTCACAATAAGGTTTCCCTGGAGCCTTTTCTTCTCCAGGCTAAACAACCCCAGCTCTCTCAGTCTTTCCTCATCGGAGAAGTGTTCCAACACTCTGATCGCTTTTGTGGCCTCCTCTGGACCTGCTCCAAGAGGTTCATGGCCTCCTTATGCTGAAAACTCCAGAGGTGGATGCAGTACTCCACGTGAGGTCTCACCAGTGCAGAGCAGAGGAGAAGAATCATCTCCCCTAACCTGCTGGCCATGGCTCTTGTTATGCAGCCCATACCTACATATATTTTTCCATTTGTATTACACAGTAGTAACATGTAGTACTACTGAGTGTTTCAAAATTACAATCCCACTGGTCTGAATCAATTATTACTGAATCTAAGTGCTATTATAAATAGACAACTATGCTGTTAATATTATCTCAGAAAGTACAACTGAATCCATTTGCGTAACTATGGAGCAGGAGCTTTAGTTCATTGGTTAGATCATTTCTCTCCAACGCACTAATTCTATAACCCTTCTATATTCAGGTAGCTGTTTCTCAATCCACTTGTTTAGAGAATATACATACGTATAGGCTGAGTTCAGGCATAAAGATTGCAACACAAAACATGCCCTTGCTGCATCACATTTTGAAAGTAAGTGCATAAACACTACCTTTGACAGCTATAGCTGTGTATTCAGAGCTTGAACAATCCTTTGCAATAGTAGCACTGTAATTTTAATGTCTATATTTGCCCCTATACTTTGTTTCATTTTTGCACTACACTTAATTAAAGGTGAAGTCATAAAATGAATACTATTTTACAAGGGTGCTTAAACCCCGACCTTGATCTAAGCATAACAAGAATTGAGAAAAATAATGGTATGCTCAATAGAATAACTCCAATCATTGATTTCAAGAACATAGCTTTTTAAAATGGCATGTTTAGTGCATTAAGTAGGATGTCATTACTGTTTTGTTGTCCTGAAATCCAGTTAAATCAGCCACAGTATGACTTGCACAAAGATCAAACCTAACGCTTCATTTTTGAAAGAACTGATGCTAGAGGGCTTAGCATATGTAAGAAAATAAATTAAGGTGATAGAGTAAATAACTTCTTCCATCTGAAGGCACTGCTGCATCACTACAACAAGGTGGAGTTGCATGGGGTTTTGCTGGAATGCTACCTTAAGGATTCAGACACAGTTTGACATTCCTCTGACATTGTTGTCATTGGCAGAGAAAAATGTCAGGGTGCTATGAATGCTCTGAGAAAAGCATAAACAGTGTGCTTCTCATAGTCCTGATACGAAACTTCTTTGCTTGCAGCTGGGGCTGTGCACTCTGGCCTACAGTATTGATCCATCTTCTCTGGCAGGCTTGCTGGAGACACAGGCTCTGAAAACCCTTCAAGAGAAGATGACCTGAGGTGCTGGCTCACAGATGCTTCAGCAATCTAAGCACACTTTCCCAGAGCTTCATTCTCACAAACACTACATTTATAGCTCATCTTTCTTGAGACATGCACACAAAAAAAAGTAATGAATGTCTTGGGACACTATATGGAACTCTCTAGAAATCATTTTGCCTGTATGTTAAGCAGTAAAGGATTTGCATAGCTCTAGACAAAGCAGTGAAACAACTACTTTGCCAATTCCCTGCAGGTTTCACTATTTCCTAACTGAGTAATTTTAAGGTTCAGAAAACAGGATCCCAGTCTATACACTTTGTTTTTTCTCTCCCCCTCTCTTCATGGTTGCCAGTTTTTTTGCAATTTGTTATGCAATTACAAGCACTCATCTGCGAAGGAAACATTCCTATCTGCTCCTTTCTTTTGTCCACACTTTTTCTGCCTATTTCTTCCAAGATCTATTTTTGTAGCTGAGTCCTCTGACTAGCCTAACTGAGCAATCAATACTTGCTTTTATTACTTTTCCCTAAGAATGAAACTTGAAAAGTTGATTTGTACAAGATAACTGACATTCTTTTGTCGGCTGATATTCTGTCTGAAACAGGATCAAAGTATAAAACTAAACCAAAGCAACTCCACCCTCCCTCAAAGGTTAGTAAAAGTAACTATCACAAAAATTTATCCTGACACTGTCTTGCAGTTTTTATCTGAACAGAGAAGCAAAATGCAGCCGGAGATGGGTGGACTGTTCAGTGGATAAGGAACTGGCTGGATGGTTGCATCCAGAGGGTAGTGGTCAGTGGCTCAAAGTCCAGCTGGAGATCAGTGACAAGTGGTGTCCCTCAGGGCTCTGTACTGGGGCCTGTACTGTTTAATATTTTTATAAACGATATCGACAGCAGCATTGAGTGCACCATCAGCAAGTTTGCAGATGACACCAAGCTATGGGGTGCTGTTGATAAGTTGGAGGGATGGGATGTCATCCAGAAGGACCTGGACAAGCTGGAGAGGTGGGCCCAGGAGAACCTCATGATCTTCAACAAGACCAAGTGCAGGGTCCTGCACCTGGGTCAGAACAATCCACACTACAGGCTGGGGGATGAGATGATAGAGAGCAGCCCTGCAGAAAAGGACATGGGGGTGCTGATGGATGAGAAACTGGACATGAGCAAACAGTGCACACTGGCAGCCCAGAAGGCCAATGGCATCCTGGTATGCATCAAAAGCAGCGTGGCCAGCAGATTGAGAGAGGTGATTCTGCCACTTTACTCTGCTCTGGTGAGACCTCCTCTGGAATACTGTCTCCAGTTCTGGAGCCCTCAACACAGAAAGGACATGGACCTGATGGAGTGGGTCCAGAGGAGGGCCACGAAAATAATCAGGGGGCTGGAACACCTCTCCTATGAGGACAGGCTGAGGGAGGTGGAATCATTCAGCCTGGAAAAGAGAAGGCTTCAGGGGGATCTAATAGTGACATTCCGGTACCTAAAGGGAACTTACAAGAAGGCTGAGAGGGCCTGTTTGCAAAGGGCTGTAATGAAAGGACAAGGGGCAATGGTTTTAAATTGGAGAAGAGTAGATTTAAACTGGATATTAGAAAGAAAATCCTCACCACGAGGGTGGTGGAACACTGGAACAGGTTGCCCAGGGAGGTGGTTGGGGCCCCATCCCTGGAGGTATTCAAGGTGAGGCTTGACAGGGTTCTGAGCAGCCTGATCTAGTTGGGGATGTTCCTGCCCACTGCAGGGGGGTTGGACTAGATGACCTCCAGAGGTCCCTTCCAACCCAAACCATTCTATGATTCTCTTAATGAATCTGTCAGTGAAATTAGCATGCTGACCCAGAAAGACTTGGGCAATCCCTAGTACTGAGCAGAATAACATTTTTTGCGATTGCCACAGTAGTCAAGAAAGTCAAAGTAGAACAACTCTGCTAAAATGTATTTCTAGAAGCTACAACTACTTGAAACACTGTTTCCATTATTTAGATATGCATCTGTTACTTTTTGGGTTTATTAAGTGTGTCTTTCAGTGTATGAAAAAAAATTAATTTGTTAACATTTTCAGATGATCATTTAAACCTTTGGGTTTTTCTTCAGTATTTAAAACACCAGTATACAAAAGTCAAGCACTGTAGTTTTGAAAGTTAAAGAAATAGCAGCAATATAAATTAAATAATAACTATGATACATATAGTAAACTACTTGGAATTGTCCATCATTGAATATGCTCATTTAAGATAAACAGTTGATTATAATAGGGTCCTGATCAAGAATTCTAGAACTATGATCTGGAATTTCACAGAGCTGCAGGGAAGCCAGCTGGTACTTGAATTAAAGAGAGATACACAATAACCCCAGAAGAGATGCATATATTATACATGCAACAGTGAAAACTACAGGTTTTGTTTTCTACTGTGGTTTTCATTCTCTTAAAGCAATTTTACTGGTGTAAATTTGGAGCCACCAGTATTAATGTGGTAATCAGTCACACATGCTATTCCTCCTTGAATCCTTGTGTAGCTCCATCATTTTACACAAAAATGGTGATTGCCTCTGGATGGACAGTTTTTAATTGTATGAGAACTCTCAGAAAGTCCAATATTGTTAATAAAAACACAAAGAGAAGTCCTCAATGTCTGCTAATCTCCCTAAGCATTCGCAACCATCTTCTCACACACAGAGTTCTCCCACTAGCAGTTTATTTTGCCACAGTTGCAATATCTCGAACACAATTCTGTACAATGCTGAGATCAGATCAGCTTACCCTTGCTTAGAGTCAGCTATACAAGTAAGCTTCCTAGCCACTGAAGGAGGAATCAATTATTTAGTTGAGGTTAAATGCCACCAAATTCTTGATACGTTTTCCCAAGAGAGGAACAATTTAGCACCTTTTATGATAATACAACGTAATTCCACTGTCCTTCTTGCAAAGTTAATGGATATAGTGTGCCAAGACTGACATTGCAAGCCACTTTCTCTCTCCTTTTTTTCAATAAAGCTTGAAGAATTCAGGTTTTTTTTAGATCTCATGACAGAACTCCTCTAATCTGTGGTGACATTCTTCTCAAGGATCAGCAAACATGTGAACAGATGCATAATCGATTTTACTCTCCCGTCCATTAATGGGTTTTCAATACTATTCTACAAAACAATTAACAGCTGCTTTATTAAAAACAACAACAACAAAAAAAAACCACCCAAAAACAACAAAACAGCATTTTAGCTTCAAGACTGCCTCACTATTAAAATAAATCTCCTCCCCCTCCAGATAGAAGATTTTTTCACATTTGTTCTCCAAATTAGAGGAACAACATTTGACACAGTACTGAGTGCTAAACTGCTTCACTTTAATGTGGATTAAAGTATTTCTAAATGAATATTAAAATTAATAATTCTGCTGCAATTATCTGACCCGAATTAATAGCAATTTCTAGTTATTTTAGAGATATAATTCATAGCAAAAGGAAATCCTACTGCAAGACCTATTCCTGTAAGGAATAGATTGTCAATGTAACTCTTATTATACTTGCTTCAATATTGGAATTAAAATGCCACTTTCTTTGGAGGAATGATGATTTATTCTACACATCTATCAGCATGCTGAGTTCACAATAACACATCTATTGATGAGAGTTGTTTGCTCTCATTCTTTGTCCTTTCATATTCAGTTATACGAACTTATATGAGAGGCTACGGTTGCTTTCTCTGACAATTACAAGCTTTGTCATCAGATACAAAGTTCTCCTATTTTTAAGACACTAAATAAATTGAGAAGTCCATGTCCATCCTACTAGAAAGTGTATGATCTTTTATTTGGGTTTACACTTCCAGGATTTATTTGCCCTATCTTTGGGTCCCAACTCAACTGCTTATAACAAAATTTGATGGTCCATGGCAATAGGGCTGTAAAAATCCACTCTTCTGAATAGTAGTGACAAGTGGAAAATGGTTTGTAACCACTTTGCCATCTAACTCAATAATTGTTTTCATGAAAAATAATTACATTTTGCAGCAAAAATAGCTTCCTCTCTTTCTAGGGTAAAAATGTAATTTTCCAATTATGAAGTTAATAACCAACTGTAAGCCAGTAAGGCTGTATTCCCAAGCCTAAAGAAAACTCTATCTGGCTGCATACAGGAGCAGAATTAAAATTAACTCTCTCTCTCTCTTTTTTTTTTTTTTTTTTTACTGATTCTTCTCTTCAATCATATGTCAAAACCAAACTAGCAATGGTATGTGAATCGCACTCTACCCCAGCTTATCATGAGTAGTAGCAATGACTCATTGGAAAGAGAGATAACTCAGGATAACCCAGATAACCCTGGGGAACTGTGTGAAAGACTAAAAATCCCCTTTTAAAGCAACAGCAGGCAGGCTGCAAAATCTAATCCTAGCATTCAGGCTCAGAGGCTCCACAATACTGTGGACAGCCTGTTCCTTCAGGCTGCTAGAGGCAAGCGGAGCTTCAAATTCTTAAGATACTTTGTATTCAGAGACTGATACAAGAGGCGAAAATCCTTTATTAAAATCTAAGCAGCAAGGAAGGAAAGTCTCTTAACTAGGAACTTCACTAAAATCTCTTAATTGTACAGATAAATATCTTTCAGTAATTTTAAGTAGCTGGTTAGTTTTGGCTGTCCTGCTTTATACATTAAGTTCTTTTTGCAACAAATGAATTCACTGTTTTATTACTGACTTGCCTTTTCTTTTTCTTTTTTTTTAATTTATCCTTGTAATATTCTTGGGGACATGGTGCAAAACATCTACCAGCAAGTACAGAATGTGACTAATCAATCTTTGCATCCCATGTGTTACGTTTAAAGTAGTGAGTGAATCTTCTCTGTCCTTTCAGAGAATGTTCTTACTTTCACCTAACTGATGACAACTGAATCCATGTTACACCACATTGGATTATCTGAACACCTTCAATATAGCTCTTCCTGTGCTAAATTAAATATATTTGATTTGATAAAAATACCATACAGGTACTAGTGAGGAAACCCTAAATACTTGGGGCTATTCAAGTCTATGCTTGAATAAGTTAAAATACTAACTACAAAACCTGGAAATACTGATTTATGTATAGGAATCACAAAACACTATGTGAAATGTATGTCTGTAAAAGTTTTTTCAGATGGCCACTGTTCTTTGGGTTTGATTTTTTTTTTAATCTGGAGATTCAGTCTGATTCACAAACAAATTTAATTAGGCCTTATGCAAAACAGAAAATTCAGAGAATTACAACATGAAACAACAAATGAGAACTGTAAATAATACACTTTGTCTAGTTCACAGCAAATACATACCAGCAATCCCTACAGGGCTCCCAGAATATCAAATTGGTAACAATGTTATCTGTTGTAAGAGTGCCATGGAACTATATTTTTCTGTCAAATGCAAGGAAAGTAATTTGTAAAATGATGTCATCCAAAAGCAGTTTCAAAACACCTTCATGATCTCCAAGGCAGCCCCAGAGGTACTAAACTGGCAAATAAGGATGGATGTGAAATATAAAAAACCTACGACAACAAAAGCACAACAGGAATCAAACCCACATTTTTATGCAGGTTTTTACAATCTGCTGCTATTCCTGCGCTACTTAAATATACAATGTCATACATTACGTGACTGTGAGATGCCAACATCTACTGCAGTGTTACTAACATTCTGCTTAAACATTTGCTGCTTCTCAAAAGCATTTCTCTTTGTACCTGACATATTCAGTAACAGTATCTTTCCCACTTCCCTCCTCCTGACGTATGCAGAAATACTGGAGAACTATCACATATTTGATAGTTGTTACTGCATCTTATTGAAATCACAATATTTTTTAACTGCTCAAATGCTAGTTTGATTTGTCTGAATGTAAGTTAATATTCTCTTTCACCTCTGCTGTAGTGATCAATGCTCATCTATTTTATAGGTCTCTGACAGTGCTTTCCTGTTTAATTATTAATACATTCAAAATGATTCCTGTTTGCCTGCTTACACTGTATAAATGGAATTTCTCTGTGACATATAATGAAACACACACAGTTGTCATTGCTGAGATCTTTCTATTATAAACTCAGTAAAACAGCAGTATCATTACAGTAGTTGTAATAGCAATTCAGCAATCATTACTGCCATTTGGATATTCCGGGAGAAAATGCTAAATAACGTTTCTATAAAGTAATTCACATACTTCATTACAATTTTATTATTTATGAGCCCTTTTAATAATTTTCTTACCTAACTTAAACCCAATTATTTTGTTGTGTTTCAGCAAAGACAGTATAGCTAGACATGAACCTCTTTAAATTTGAAAACTCTCCAGATCATTGAAACATAAATAAGGATTTTTCCAAGCAATAATTAATTGTCTCATTTCCTCTCCTGTAAAGCTCACTTATCTAGCACCTATTACCTAGAATTCAAGACAGAAACAAAAAAGCAGACAGGACACTAAAGACTCTACAAATTAGAGACTAACTTATTCTTTCAATTACATATTTAGCAATGTGAGGGCTATTTATATATAATTAACCACAAAATTTGAAAAAAATATGCTAGAAGGAAATGATTCTTTAGGCACAGCTCAGTCTAGCATATCAGCTATGGGATGTCAATCGTCTAAGAGTAGCAATCTGGAAGACATTATGAGGAGCTGAAGGACAAGAGAGAAGGTTGTACTCTTACAATCCTCTTGCAATATATAGAATGCAGAAAGTAAGATGGCAGGGCTTTTGCTCAGCCACAAAAGGAGGAATTGAAACAGTCTAGGAGCAACCTGTAAAGATTGGGTCTTGGTGCTCTGCAGTTTCACATTTATATTTATGACCTGAAATAAACTAAATCATCACTGATAACAATTACAGTTTCAACAGAAATGGAGGAAATGGAAAACACTGGATTGCCTAGGTAAAGCAACCTGAACTTCTTGATAAGTACAAGGAAACACCACAATTTAGAATTGAAGAAACACCAGGCCTTATATGGAAGATACAAAAATGCAGGCCGTACTTTCAGAATAACAAGAAAATCTGATTTGTGAAGGAAGAATCATAAATGTGCCACAACAACCAGCTGAACACAATTACATGGTAATAGTTAAAATCTAAAAAGCTTACTTTAGAACAAGAACACACCAGGAACTTTAATTATTTTGCTTTCTAAGAGAAAGTTAATGGAAAATATAAAATACCAGCAGCAGAACTCGCATTAACTATAATTTTAAAACCATTTAAATTAACTATAAAATAACACTAGCATATTTCTACTGTATTTTAATTATGGTAAGAAGATGGAATGAAATGTAGTAACTGGAAATTAATCAAATCAAGACTGCAATTTACCTGAAGGATAACTGATTGCTGAGACAAATAGCCAAAGACTGTGGTTGTCCCCTTCGTTAATTTGTTTCAGCCAAAAGACAATCTTTTCTAGAAGACATGCTTTAGTCTGAACAGGAATGAACTCAGAAAACTTAATGTCATGCAATAGGCAGAAGGTCACACTCAATAATCACAGTTATTCCTCCTGACATATTGATCTATGAATGAATGTTACATTAACAACTTTGAGGCCTCCATTTTATTAATACTGTGAGTATTCTGCATCAAATGAAACAAAAGCAATGTGTCATAATATGGCATTTGATTTGAAAAGGACAAAGCAGAAAGCCCAACTATCATTACCTTGTCACATACACAGATGCTTAAATCTGTAGCTATGAAATGCTTTTATTATTTTTCTGCTTAAGTCATTTTTGAGTCCAAAATGATTTATTGGTCTTTGAATCTCAAAAGAAATAGCTATATTTAAAATACACTCTCATCAACTACCAAAGGAGAATCTGAAGAAGATCAGTATTTGTAACCAATGATGGACAGAAGATTTGTGAAAGTGTGATTCAAAAGAGATCTGAGACTATGTGAGCAATGTGCAGGTTTCACTTCTCATTGTATTAATACTAGAAAAAATGATAATTTTTATGGTACATTTTTGAGTTTCATGTTTAATACAGCCTATGAAAGAAGTTCAATATTACTCCCTGATGTATTACTATTCTGCCAGTGTACAGCTGCCAACAGTAGTTAAATCTGATTAAAGCCCCCTGCTGAGTTAATCAATCTGATAATGTCAGACATTATTAAGGAAGCATACATGATACGGTCACACTGTCTATTACTAGTGGCATGTACACCAGAGCCTTTGTCTTCACAGAGCACTGAAGCTACTTAAAATAGAGAAGCATCAAAAGGATAAAAGGCATTATAAACTTCCAGTCTCAAACATTTGCATGCAAATTCCTGCCAAAATATAGCTATTTAATATAAGACACATTCACTTATTTTAGATGTTTGAAGAATAACAAAAAATAATAAAATTTTAGAGTAAAGTGGAGCTTACGAATACTTTACATGATTTTGATCAATACAAACCTGTTTCTAAACAAGAAAGTCTTTTCTTTCTAGAATAAATTCATTTTAGAGAAGCTATGTCTCTGTTTGAGCCACACTAATGCACAAGACCACCACAGGTCTTCAAAGTAATTATATAGTACTTGACCTACTCAGAAGTCAGCAGACACTGCTTCTATGCTACCTTTTCAACAATACATCCTAATGCTGAAATAATTTTTCAAAGGGAGCAGCTTCATTTTTGTTTAGATTAGATTAAAAAGCAAAGTCATATCCATTTACAGTGAGGTGCGTCTAGTCTTTGGATTTCAGCACTATCAGCAAAAATATCTATAATCAGCTCTAATGCTAATCAGCTCCACAACAGAGGAAGGCTTTGTGACTCCTGACCCAGTACAGCTTCTTTGCAAAATGTATGAAAAACACAGAGGACAGGAGGACACACCATGCTATTTCAGAACAACAGACAGCATACATGCAAGGGAGGGGTGTGGGGCAAAATAGGGACAAAAGAAAGGTGACCAATGAAACACAAGTTGCAACTCTAAAGATTCAGTAATTACATCTAGCACAACAGAGAAGTTGAGACAAACCCCTCTCCTAGAACTGGTGGAAAGGCAATTCCGCTACTGGCTCACAATCCAAGAGAAGTTGTAGATGGATCCCCACTCTACCTACAGACAATTTTCTGGCTATCCATCTGAAGTGCTAGAGTTTCAGATAAATACCTCTAATGAAATCTATTCAACTGTTTCTGACTTGGTTCAGCACTCCAAGTAACATCAATTATCCCTTTTATATAGCTATCTATTTTATTGATATCCCCATCAACCTAATGTTCGATCCAGAATGAAACAATCAGCAGCTTCCACCTAAGAATCATAAATGTACGTCAGATCTAGGTCTTCTGTCAAGAAACAGACTGCCTAAATTGTTTTTTGTTTTCTTTTGTTCTACCTTTGCGAAAAAACTAAACTGGAGATCAACTGCTAAAAACAGGAAATAAAGAAGATAGTAAGCAACAGTTTATTATGGGTTTGTGCCTCAGAGCTGGGTTCCCATGTGGATTCTCTAATGTCTAATATGGGCTGTATTTGCGTATTAATATTCCCACAAGGCAAAAGTTTCTCCTTTATAAGTCATATTATTTTAAGCAGTCTCACACAAATTTAATATATCTGAAGCCTCTTTCCCTCTGTCAACTTTGGTTGAAATTTGGCCAGTGATTGGAGAAGGGGAGGAACAGTACTGAGAAGAAAGTAGCAGCTGACAGGATTGACAGGGATACATTAGCAAACTAAGTGCATAAACTGCATTTAACAAGAACACTTATCCAAAACCACGTAATCTGAGCAAGATATTAAAAATTCATACCTCTACACAGACCAAAGGTAAGAAAAAACAGAATTGACAATTCCTCAGTTTAACACCAGTAAAACTCTTCCACTCACAACAGATAATTACGAAACATATGCTGAAGTTCCAGTTCCCTTAATAATAATCAGCACCTTGCTGGGTCTTCTTCCTTCTCCAGAATGCACCAACAACTACAACATGTGTTTTTTTTTTAAACTAGGTTATCTGTTCTACCACTAAATGTGTTCTGTGATAAAGTGATATAGCTGTATGACTTGGATGACACCTGCCATTGATAGCAAATGTGGTTTTGCACATCTGCTCAAATACAGGGAGAGTATGCTATTAATTCCCAACAAGTTTTTTGGGAAGCAAGAAAATTGTGATGGAGGGCACTTTTACCTCACTGGCTACTGACTTACCTGTCAATCCAGAAGGACACTGGAAAGTCTTTTTCTCAAAAAAACAAACAAACAAAAAAAACCCCAAAACTCAAAAACAACCCCAAAACAAACAAGTTAAGAGGACATAGAGTGATCAGAGTTCTGCAGAAATGAGTATCTTCCCGTCCTTTTTTACCGAAGAAATCATGGATCTCACCCGAATTACACTTCAATGACAACCAATTGCTTCACCAGAAACCATGCCAGAGACTACAGCCCCTCACAAAAGCACACCTTTTCTTAAAATTATTGCCTGCATAATAACAGCAATATAATATCTTTGAAAGCTGAAGTTCAAAAAAAGAATTTTAAAACACTGAAAGAACACCAGTCAGCTCACTGTCCTCCCACAATACCTGGTATTTGACAGCCTAAGGTATAGAGAAAGAGAGAGAAGGTACCAGGAAAATTGCCTGCTCTAGCTCCCTCCAAAAGAGCTTCCAAAACTATGTCTGGTGAGCACAGATGGAGGTGCTTCCAAAACACTGTTCCCTCTTAACATTAAACATGTCTCTAAACAGGAACTTTTGCCTATCCAAAGAGAGTTGAGAGGCATGTTTCGACCCTCTGGTTCCTTCTGAGCTCATTTTTACTAGAGAAGCTATTGGAAGAAATAGGCTCCCTTGTTTTCTGGATGATCTGTTGAATATGTGATGAGAGGAAACATGTTGCCCCCTGGCCACTAGCATAGGCAAGCAATAGCTGCAAGGATTATATGTGGGCTTGGGGCCATATGGTGTGTAGGCTTATTGTAGGAATTTAGCATTTTTTAGACTCCTACTTTCCTGTCAAATTGGTTGAAATGAGCCACTGATCTTCCTCTCTAAAACCTTTGGAAACAATATAATTATTGTATAATCTTTTGCCATCGAAAATCAGATTAAAAGGTAAGTAAAAATAAAAACTATATTTCTGTTCTTCAGAAAAGCAAGATGGACAAGTTATAGAAGATGCTTTCATGAAAAGGGATATTTATTGGAAGCTGAAGCTTTAATAAATGTAAGCTTAATGTTACAGAAATGAGCACAGATTACAGCATACAAATTTACTGCTATGAAGGTTTAAAATAGAGTTCAGAAGCTAAGCCAGTTTAAGCCACAGAGTAGGTATTCCATTATCCTTCGAGAGAATAGTACAGAGTATATATAACTGACATACAAAAATATAATCATATTTGCCATTTAGCTATTTCTAGAAACTCAACATTATGCAAGGATGTCTGCAAATATATACGCTGTTTTGTGAATGAAACAATACATCAAGTAAAATAATATTGAGGTGCCTACCTGATGACATGCTTCTAGCCTTCAGATAGTCATGTTAAAAATCAATTTATTTTAAATGTATTATGACTATATATATATATTCAAGATGTGTATGGTTTATTGATACTATATCTGGAGAGGATATAAACTGTAAATTAGGGTTGAAGACAAAGTTGAATAAGCGTAGACAGGTGCAGGAGAAAGGATGGCTGTTTTTAACAGGACAGAGTTTCTCACCCACTGATGCAAACAGCACATTCTTGGCATTTCATTTTAGTTGAAAAAGTTTTATCATGGAGCAATTAGCTTAATATTATCATCTGTTCATCTGCACCAGTGTTCTTAATTATTCTAATAGACCTTCAATTGTCTAATAAAATGCCTTCCCATCTTGTATCCAATCAAAAGGTGAAGTCCAACTCCACAGACTTCTCATCCACAATCTATTTCTAAAGTCAAGCTTGTTTCAGCTTTAATAGAAGTTTTGCAATATGCCTGAGTGCTTTGCGTCCCTCCTGCTGGAGGAAGGTAATCAAGCCATCAGCCCATTCTGACTACAAAAAATGCATGTACCACCTGTGCACTAACCTTCTGGCCTCTACTGGAACACACAGAGGCAAAACAAGTTTAAAGGTATGGCATTATACAGCCATATAAGAACAACTTGGCAACTGAAGATTTCTTAGTTAATGTATGATGCAGAACATACAGCACATGTGCATGTGTTACAGGCAGCTTAGAGATGACAAGGATAAAAATACTGTTCGTTGAAGATAGTTTGGCCAAATGAAAGAAAGAAAAANAACCATTCTATGATTCTATGATTCTAAGATAGTTTGGCCAAATGAAAGAAAAAAAATCCAAAACCAGCCACAAAATAACCAAGCAAAAAAAACCCCACACCAACCAAAAAACCCAAACCATCCCAAAACAAAACACACAGAGAGACACATCAATAAGAGGGTTACAGGGACAGCACAAAGTAATTGACATCCAGGATATTATTCTCTATTGCTGATGCTTAGGAGAAAAAAGGTCATGCAGTAGGAAGGAAAAGCAACAGGGGGCTAACCCACAGCTACTTTAATGATGCCAGGGAAGCCTATATGATAACCAGCCTTCTAAGCAGCAAAATAGCAGACTTGGCATCTGTGTAGCATCCCAGATACAGGTTTAGAGAAAACTACTTCCCCATGGCTCCTAAGAGTATCAACAATGGAAGAATGGCTGGAAAAGATCTAGAAGCAAGATTTAGGACTTAGGCTGAAGCTTGGGGCTCCAAGTGTAAAGCTGTATTCTCTGGAATGTTCCTAGCACCATCCCCTGGGTTAAAGACAGAACAGTAGAATAATTGGTGTAGGGAAGAGTTCAGATTTATATAGAGAGGGAGACCTTTTGGCCTGAATAGAGTTGATATAGGAAGAAGAGTCATGGGGGAGATGAAAAAAACACTCCATGTGCAATCTTTCGGAATGTGAAAGAAGCCAAGCTTTTCACTCCACATCTTCAGGCAGAGCTTCTCTTTTCTTTTATGGGAAAATACCTAAAAGGATGTTAAGCTTCTGCTATACTCCCTGATCAAATCTGTTCCCAAAAGTAGTAATAACATATTCTCTCATAAAGGAGAAAAAAATTTGTTCAACTTGCAATTACATGATATTACCATTGATTGATCTATTTTATGTTAGGGGAAAGGCTGGTAGTGTAGAGACATTTACCATCCTCCAACCATATTCAGGGCTCAGAAAAACCTGAAAGAGAAAAGTGATTTAAAAAAAAAAAAAAAAGAAAAGAAAAACGAACAAGGTACATAGTGTATAGAAAATGACTTTGCTCTCCCTGCACACACCCAAAGAAACAAACATCCAACAATGTTTTGATTGCTGGACATCAACATACACAAAGGTATGCCTAGCAATCAAGCACAGTCAATCAGAATTCCTGTTGAGTCTGCAGAAGAGACTCCAAGCTGATGAATCATGAACTACAACTGAGCCAAAAAAAAGAGAAAGAAAAAGCATGGTAGTTACACAGAATCAGCCAAATGTAGCCAAAGATAGTTATCTTTATGTCAAGCAGACACACAGAAGAATACATGCTATTTTAATAACTTAACTTACTATGTCATTTTACTACAAAGTATTCATTGTAATTATCAGATGCAAAAAAAATCTCTTTTCACCACAGAAAATGATTAAATACAGTTTGACTTTGGAAGAGTAAATACAAGAGTAAATTTATTTTAAAGCAAAACTATGAAAAAATTAAATTTGATGACCTTCAAAATTAAACAAGTGGGTTTCACACTCTCTAAGTAACAAGTAAATAAATAATTAAATAAGAACAGCAAAGCCAACACTGGATCTGTGTAACTAGCATTAGTTATTTCAGGCATATAAAGTTTAATAATCACCTTCTGAGTATATTTTGCCTCCACGCCCAGCAAGAGTACAACTATACTGTGGGATGGTCAATAACTCAAATTTAATTTTTAAACATGGTAACAAGTGACAAAATTGATAGCAATATGCCATCCATTCTCATAAGTTACATTCAGCCCTCAGACTTCTATTACCCACAAATCCTGCTATACAATCAAAGGGAGAGAACTTCTGAATTATTTATTAAAACTTACATCATCAATTATCCTTACATGTAAAAAGTCACCAAGTAGACATTTAGAGAATTAGAATACACATTTTGGTAACTTTTGACCAGGTTAACAACTGGTCTCCTTTGGGAGAGGATGGAAAATCTTCTCAGACATTTTACACCAAAGAAGTTAAACTTACAAAAGCACCATCTGCTGCCATGGCAAAGCAAAGCCTTGTATTTCTGGTCCACCAAAGTTGAAAGTGTGATGTCAATACCCTTTTTTTTCATTCCCTTGCCCATATCACCTTTTGACACAGCCTGTAAAGTCTGCAGAGGCATACCTAAACTGACAGCCTTGGAATAGCCTTTCCACATTGCCAAGCCAGCAACAGTGCCTCAAATAATGAAATGGGATATGGGTGATATTTCTTGGCAGCCAGCTGGACTCAAACACCAAGCTTCTGATCTCTTGGTACAAGCCAGGCACACAATTGTCTTACTCCATTCTGGCACATGGGGTCCTTTTTGATTCACACACAGTTTTCATGAAATTTCTATTACCTTTTAACATGAGCATTATTAAGTTCATGTTTTAAGAGACATAAATAACTACATCACTGCTGTGTAGCAATACCAAAATACACATTTCATTCAGAAGAGTAGGCTATACTCCCAAAAACATCCTGTCTAGACAATTATGCAAAACCATGGCCCACTGAAGTATTTCCCAGCATCACCTCACAGTCCTCACTGAGTAAATACAGCCCAATCACAGCTATGAGAGATACTCTTCCAGCAACAACCAGCACTAAGGGGGAAACCTGGAAGTACTCTAAGAGACAAATTATATATAACCCCTCACATATATATATGCCCTCAGCATGGAAGTGTGCCCATATTTGCACAGTTTCTGTTTGTGGTGGTGTGTAAGACAAAGCCTGTGCCTGTAAGAGTGAATGAAGCATGCCAGGACTGTGTGCTGGTGCTAAAGCCAGCTGGCACAGAACAGCCTGTGTCCAGAGTCCCTTACCCTTCAAAGTACACAAGTGCTGGATGGGATTGTCTTTCAGCCTTCCTTCTCCCTAGTCATGCTCCAGATTTGTTAAGGAGAATACTGGTTGATGCTATCCAAAGACTTGCCATATTGCCCTAATAACTAAGTAATAGTAGCAATTGAGTTTTATAGTCCAAAAGTGCAGTCTGGTATTGTTCATTTTATCTATATAGATCTAAATGCCAAGTCCAGAGGGTTTACCTCCTCTTCATAACAAGAAGCAGCAGAACCTAAATAAATAAATAAAGGGAAGTAACTCAAGTGGCTAGGATAAAGGGATGGACATCTTGCTACCAAAAATGTTAAATACCTAGTTTTCCAAGTACTTAGGAAGAAAGAACAGAAACTATCAGACTAAGAAAGTTGCTTTCAGCTTCATTGTCTTAATGCCATTGGTATTTTAGGCAATTACTATTACAAGGAGAATTTTTCCCAAATTCTCCTGCAAATAATCTACTGTCTAAATGTAGCTACAATTCAGTGGTTGATCTACATATACATCCTTGCCATATTCATAGAATCCAGTGAAGTCCCAATGAATACACTCAGTTTTCCCCCTAATTTCAACATTTCTCTGAATTACTTGGTTAATATACTTTCTTCTAGCTTCTGTGGTATGTAAAGGCCACTGCTATGTCACATGCTCTATTACTGGCATTTTTAATGATGAACAGGTTCACTAACCAAAGGTCTAAATAGCGTTCTTGCTTAAACATATGACTATTTACAGTATGAATGTTTATAGAACAAATTGGCAGCAAAGGTATTCTTGTTAAATTTATTCTCTGGACCAGTTACTTCAGATTGGATAGCAATTTAAGAGCCATTTTCAAAAGTTTTTTCAGGAATCTTTACTTCTTATGTGAAGAATCATGTGGCTTTTTAGACAGGGTTAACTCAGGAAAATTATCTTTCAAGCAGTACTTGGACTGTCAGCAACAGCACATCCCTCCCCCAGTGTTACCCTTATCTAAAATAATGCTGAAGCTACTCTGTCTGCTCTCCATTAAACTTTAATTACATAATAAATTTAATAATTTCAACATTAATAATAAAATTACTGAGAGTATGACAATCAAATGAAAGCCACAAGCATTAATTGTTAAGCCTTGAAAGTTAGAGAACCAAAGCTTTCTAGGAACAAGAATGGACCAAACTGTCCACAAATGAAATCCGAGTCTTTTATAAAGTTAATAGACTGCAAAAACTGATTTTTTTGTTTCATTTAGTTAAATTAAATTGAAGATATTTAAAAAAAACAACCAACAAATGCCAAAATGAGGCAAAAACTGCATTCCAGATTAATCAATATACCTAGCCTTAACGTGCAACCCTTCAAAGGGACTGTTTGGTTTGGTTTTGGTTTGTTTTCCAAAACAAAAAAGTGCTGAAACAAATTAAATATTTTTTTTTAAAAAATGGACACCTATGAAGGCTTGCCTATGCATAAAGTTGCACTGTTCAAGAAAAACACATAAGACAATTTTTATCTAAACCAGTCAAAAAGCTGCAGGAACATTTACAAAGAAGGTTTACATTGATTCTGTTTAAAATCAGTAGACTTAATACAATCCTAAATAAGACAGAAATTGAAGAATTAAAAAGAAAAAAAAAAATCAATCTATCTGGACATTTAAATTAAAATCAGTTTAAAACTAATTCAACCAATTCATCAGCTTTAGTAGCCTGCATATTTAGATAAAGCTGATGATTCAAGTCACTGTATCAAGGAGATGAAAGAATACATAGCAGAAGCTGGACAAAAACAGCACAAGGCTTGCAAGCCAACTGTTTTATTAAACGGTGAGTGAAATGGTAAGCAAAATTAATCTGTAAACTCAGCAAAAATTTTAGGAATGAATGGCATTTAGTCTTGAAAAATAGCACCAGATTGTCTCTCTACAGACAAGCAGCAAATTTACCTTTTCCATTCACTATACAATCATTCTATATTTGATACTGAATTCTCAAGAGAATGACGACTTTCTAGGACCAAGATGAAGCCAGAAAGAATTCATAGTGGAACGCTCTCTTCAACTAGCCACAGAAGGAGATAGAATGACATCTGAAATAGTTTGGGTCAATGAAAATTCTGAAAGTTTTATATTTATTCAAACAATCAAGCAGCAGCACAGTTCTATAAAGCAAGTATATTCAGATTCTTATGTAAACTCAGTAAGAGTTTTGAGGGGTTTTTTTGTTTTTTCTTCCTTTTTTTTGTTTTAAAGCTTGCTTCCAACAAATTCAGCAAAAGACTGAAAAGCAGTAACAATAACTATTATGCAATTGAGTCTTCTCTCCACTACTTATCACACTGCATTGCTTTTTGTGATTGCATTTCTTCATTTCAATCAATATACAGTCAGAAAGAATGTTCATTTTGTAGCCTTTTTAATAGCTGCACTATATAGATAAGTAACTTCAGAATTTGTCTTTGATAAGCATCTGATATACATTTTATTGCTTAAAAGTAATTATCTTCCTGTCAGGTATTTTTCACCTTTTCTTATCCATAAACTAGGTTCTAATCAGTTGGATAGTTCATACAACATGTAGCATTCACTACACTTCTACAACATAGCCTTTTATCCAAGCAAAAAAACCCTTTCATCTATTTCTACTTAGTAAATCAGTGTAAATTGCTATTAAATTGGGCATTTTCAGTGCCCCTTATGATAAGAAAAATGAAAGCGTATACTGGAGTACTCATATGAATATCCCAGCTAGACTTCCTCTGTAGTTGGACAGTCTCACATCACTGTGGTACTTACTAATCATCTCTGCATGTTTTCTCTTTGAAACATTGTTCTGTTGCTGAGCTATAACAAACAAACTGTGTATGGCTGATTACACTACTGCACTAACAATTACAATTTGGCCCTTTTCCATTTTGTTGTTGGTTTTTGGTTTTTTTTGAATCTTCATTAGTCATGTGGAAAGCTACTAGGCCATACAGAATCTAAAAATGTTAGAAAAACATATGGAAGTGTTTAGGAGTGAAAACAATCCATTTAAGAAAGTATATTTCTTAGCTGCAGACTATAAAGCATATTAAATAACAGAATTAAATTAACAAGTACCATGGTCTCTTACTAGTAAGAAATCTACTGTCTTCCTACAAAGTAATAACATGCAAACACCTTAGCCAGAAATTTATGGATAGTCATGGCAACAATCATTCCCTTTACATATATCACTAAGGTAAGTTTATTTTGTCTTTACTACTTGAAATCTTAAAAGTGGCTATTCTATCATTTTACTGTGCTTTGTGCAAATTTTTGACACATTTACAATGCAGTCTCTATATAGAGTTACGACACTTATTAATTTAGTAAAAAAAAATTGCATCAAAATAACATTTTAAATAAAACAACCCAAACAAATAGAAACTACTTCACTGAAATGTTAGCAACAAACAAATCACTAAACATAAACCAGCTTCCATGTGAATAAAGAAAAAGTCAGTTTGGCAGCGCAGTACAACTATCAAGATACAGCTACTGCAGCACCAGAAGAAATTAAAATTCTCAAGGCTATGAGACCCTGCAGCTAATAATCTTTAAACAGCACAGGGGAAAAAACACCTAACTTCTCTGGAGGGGAAGCAGGTGGAACAAAGCACATGCATGCTACTCAGTTAAAATCGTGCAAAAGGAGGGATACCTACACAGTAAAAAAATAAATAAATAAATAAAAAATTCTTAATTTTTGAAGACTCTAAGGTGAAAAGAAAAAAAAAAAAGCCAGATTTTGGGATAGCCCCATGGCTCTCTGGGATATAGGACTACACTGTTGCATATAGCTAACCAGCTCTTTTTAAAAGGTGTACAGCTATCAACAATGCAAAAAAAAAACACCCAATCTGTTAATTTATTGCAATATTTGCATGTTTCTGTGTTATTTTTCTGGCCACTGGTCTGCTTACAATTCCCCAAATCTAGATGGGAAAAACTGAAAGTTATCTTTAGAAACACCATGAAATATGTGGAACATGGAATAACCCTATGAACTTGTAAGGCATAGTACAAATTGTAAACCTCTCAGATGTGTCAATAAGGTCAGGTCATAGTGCATAAAGTGTCACATGTAAGGTAGCAGTACAACTGTTAAAAGCAACCACAGACTTAAAAGAATTAGAATGTGTTGACAAGAGGAACTCAAGCTTAAAGTATTTCCCCACAGCCCACATGGGGGGGGAAATGACTTGTAAGTTCTGTAAATACTCAGCATGTTTTCACCACAGCATCCATTAGTGATATTTATACACGGTGATGACCTCATGCTCTAGCACAGTGAATATGAGAGAAAAAAATAAAATATTTTGGTTGCGTATTTATCAGCATTTGGGTTCATTTAAATACTACTTGAATAACAATTACCTTTCTCAGCTGAGTAGAGCATCAGGTTGGCAGACTGTGCTTCACTTAAAGTGACAATTAACCTTGATATCAGTCTGCAAAGTGCTCTGCATGGGCAGCAGAATAAAATTATCACTATCATACAAATCATAAAGTTTCTACTGAAACTGAGATAGCTGTCATCCCTCAGCTATTTGTATTCATTAAGGAGCAAAGCAGGTTGTTGTAGAACATCTTAAAAATGCATCATTCTACAGCCACCACGCTGTGGGTTTCTGAGCCTGTAGTTTTGGCTACTTGAAAATGTATGCCATATATATGCCAAAATACACACAGTTAAGAAACATTATTAATTAACTATCTCTCAGGGAGGTTTTCAATGCAGGAGGTCATTATACTTCAATCATGAATTTAAATCTGATTTACTCTAGGGTAATTCCACACTGAAACGAGATTTTCAAGTTGATTACATGAAGCCTATCAGCTAGATGGCTTCCCATCCTAATGATTCTTGTGCTTACCTGATCTTATTCTTCAAAGACTACAGTTTACAAATAATAATAAATTTTATAAAGACTAACCTTCTGAAACTATCATTCAGTTACTGCTGGAGAAAAATTGGAAAAAAGTTTTTTGTGCATTGATGCCTAATTGCTATGTTGATAGACCATTGAGGAACATACTCAGGCTAACAGAATTATAGTAAGTTGTGCCCACAACAGCCCATTGAAATGCCATATTAAGTACATGCTTTTTCCCTTCTAGGCAGCCCAGACATGCAGGGAAGGAAGAAAATTAAGTCATCTTCCCTAAAAATTTCCCACCTTCAAATGTGCAATGACAAGTGACTGTGAAAATGTTTACAGCCATTTCTGATATGACACTTCATTTTTGTAATGTGCACACTGTGTGTCAAAGTGTTTTACTGTTCTTACTGCTACTGACAGGACATTGTTGTGAATAAGACATGATAGTGAAGCAAGCCCTCTTTTAAAAATGCTTTTATACACTGACAGGTCTTATTTTGTCTGTAACAGAACACATATAAGGAAACAGTTAATTATGGGGGGAAGAGCACAGTGGTGTTGGGTTTTTTCTCTCACTACAGCTGGCTATTTTCTCTGAGCCAACCTACGGCGGATCTTATACAAGTACCTCTGGAAAGGGAGATGAAAGACAAAGAACTTGCTCTTTGTACGTAGGCACAAAGTGACTCCAGAGGATTGGTTTTGGCAGGCCATGTGGTAAATTGTATTCAGGAGATACAACAAGCCATGGTTGTGTTTCTGATCCAGGCAGCAAAATCAGTCCTCCAGGATGGCAGAGGTGGAACATTAAAAAGCACATTCCCACAGAGTGTTTTGAATGAGCAAGGCCGAGTGTCTCCTGTGATGCCTGCTGCAGAAAAGATGAACTTACTCCAATACAGCATGGATCAAGGCTAAAGTTTAACCAGTAATCAAAAGCCAGACACTCTTCCATTAAAAAATCCAGTCAAGAATGCCCTTCTTTTCAAGCTATCCAACAAAATCTGAAATAACGGGAATGGTCCATTTTCATGCGAGAGACTCAGTCAGAATTCCTGTGCAACACTCAAGCACAGTTAACTCCAGTCAATAATTTAACCCAGAAGACTTAACGAATCCCATCCAAGATTATTTTATGTTACTGCAAATGCTACTACTACATTTACCATAGCAGTTCTGAAACAACTTTACCTCTGAATCCATCCTAGCTGCAAGCCCCAAAGTTGAAACTTCTTTTTGTCCCTGGTTTGCAACCTCAAATACCACAGCTGTGAGCTCAGCAATCAATTATTTATAATAACAAATGTGAAATTGCATGGTAGGCAGACATGTGATTTCTCATTCATAAACGTCTCTTAAAATTAAATGTGTTATATTCCATCCATTCTCTTTTGAAGGGTTGTAACATGCCTGATTTTATAGGCAATACATATATTTATCCCATTTAGGCTACCAAAGATACCAACGAATGAGAGTGTATAGCATTTTTAAATTCTCTGAATCACATCTATGGTAAAATGACCTTACAGTTGATAGTCTATTATTATTCTAATCACATTGTAATTATCTAAAAAGAAAAAAAACCTATTTAGATGAGAAGCATAAAGTTCTAAACACTGCCTTCCTAAGTGTAAATAGACTAATCATAAATTAGTATAATAAAACACTTGCCATTTTAGAATTAGAACACCTTAAAATGTAAAATAAATCCAGTTTGTTACTACAGGTTTATACAAATCACCCATATAATTATGATTGATGCAGAAGATACTGTACTGGTGTCACAGAAAGAAAATAATTTCCTTTGGCAATTTTAAAGCTATAAGAAGAAAGATAATCTTTATTTGATTTATGATGTATATTTTCAGTTGTGATTAATAAAAAGCCCTTCTCACCCAAAATCAAACCTGGACTAAAAATAAGGCAATCATTTTGAAGAATTAAATTATTCCCTATTTCTCCACTGCACAACAATAACATTTTCTGACAAACAAATTTCATTATGAAGAGTCACTGCTGAATTTTGTACGAAAACACTGTCTGCTGCCAGACAATCCAGAACATATGCCTTTAAAAGCTCTAAAGCTCATAAAGGCAATACTAAGCTCCAAATTTCATAAAGGTTATACTAAGTTTAAAACCAAAACAAAACACCCAAACAAAAAAATAAAAAAAATCCCAAACCACACAACAAAGAAAACCTCCAAAAAATACCACAAACACCCAAACTACAAAAAACCTTCTAAAATTTAAACTTTGTCAGCTGTGTCAAGTGTTACTCAAAGAGTAATTGCTGTAACTGTGTACTACTTATTCTCCACATATAATTCATTCTCCTAAATTACGCACAAATCCTTGTATTTTATTCTCAGCTACCGAGTCACTATCTTGGTGCCCACAATACTTACAACATTAAAAGGCTGAAAGTGTCAGGAAAGCATATTATCACTCACCTATAGTCTTCTCTAGGCACCGTATGCATCTCAAGTTAATAAAGGCTACATTAATGTGGCTTTTGTGCGGAACAGACAGTAAATTATGTATTTAATGATACATTTCTCCCTAAAAAACAGAAACAGTTGGCTCTCTGCTATTTTTGTTAACATTAATCAGAGGAAACTTCAGATTCTGGCATAAATTTGACTATCATATAAAAAGTAATATTTTAAATACATAATGCCTTACCACACAAACACAAGCTACCATATGTGAGGCACTACTAAGCACGGTTTCTATTAAGCTGATACACAGTAACTGGCCTCTTTCCAAGCAACATGGAAGTGTTTAAAAAACCCTGTTTAATCCAATTCCACAGCTTTGAAACAAAAATAAAGTGCTGCAAGGACTGTTAAAATGAAAAATTAAAGGCATGTAAATAAGTGAAAAAAATCGTTAGAGAAAATGAAAAAGATTATTTCAAGTAGATATCTTAATTGTAATTAGCAACATTTGGCATGTGTTACGTTATGTTTCAAAGCTGCAGCCAATTAGATACCCCAAAAAGCTTGTAACAAAGCTGCAAATGTGTAACTACAGCATAAATAAGTTTCATTACACACCAAGAAAACAGCACCCAGATCAATTTCATAGTTTGTTTCCAAAAGGCTGTAAAGCATGCTCTGTTACTACTTCATAACTTTTAAATCTTAAAACTGCAGCTTTTCTGCCAGGAGAGCTGGGAAACGGTTTCATTAAATTCAGGCTATGTACACTGTGCATGTACACCAAGAATAAAAGATAAACTACAGCACTACCTTAAACTGTCATGCCTATATAAAAACCAAACAAAACCAGCAACAACAACAAAAGCCAAAACAAACCAACCAAACAAAAACAAAACAAAAGAATAAAGTGTGTAAGTTATCAGATGTTAAAAAGCTGTAGCACTGTGGTATTGGAATGGAGGAGGACTGATTTTTTAAAATAGATTTCCAAGGAGAGAACACCACACTACTTTTTCTTTGAAAGGCATAAGAGGTACAAAAAGGCATTCAGGAAATAACATAGATTTATCAGATGCTTTTTTAAAATTTTCTTTAAAAAGAAATAATTTTTTAAGTATTACATAGAAGATCAAAGCTCAAATTCTTACCCAATGTGGGTGTTCTGAAGACAACAGCATCAGGTACTTGTGAGATTGTGCCATTTATTTAAAGAAACAAAAACCTTCATTATCAGTAATGCTGTCAGCCCCAAGCAAAGTACCTTCCATTTCCTCTATTTATTTAATAATGAGTTGCTAATAAAAGCATGTTTCTTACATGATTATCATGAAATTGCAGTGACTGCTTGTTCAGTGAAATAGTACCTACTACAGTCACACTTCCAAATAACTCTGCTCTATTAAATTTCTGTACATAAATTTATCCTTACATAGTTTTTATACAAGACATTAGTCTATATTTAGAGAAAAAAATAGGGAAAACCTCCACAGAAATAGCTAACTAAATTTCAATGCTACACATTTAAATATTTCTCTGCGAAGTCTCCTAACAGTGATGCACACTTTCAGGCAATTTGGTTTTGCTTCCCTTGCTGGCAAGCAATGATTGTTTATTTAACACACTTATTTTAGGGTTTGGTGGTGAGAGATGGGTTTTTTGTGTTTTTTGGGAGTTGCATTCAGATTACACAAACATGCATATATAATATCAGTTTTATGATATAAATCAAATTCAGGCTCATAGGAAAAACAAAACCAAAACAAATTTTGTTTTGCTGTGTAGGAGAAGACAAAAGAAATGTCTCTGGAAGGTAGTCTGAAAAATTCTGGAGCTGAAAACATTGGGGATTGCCCTTGTACTTCCTAAGAGACTGATTTACAAAAACCAGCTGCAACTCGATATGAAACCACTAGAAGAAAATTTCTCTGTTTAGAATTCCCCATGCTAAAAGCATCAAAGTGTTTCTTTTTAGCCTTGTTACAATCCTCCACCTTCCCCACATTTGCAACTAGAGCTTTACTCATCTTGTACAATAAATACATTGCAAACATTAAGCATCCCTTCCATGTCCAGGCCTTCTTTGTCTGACCCCTGTTTTGGCCACTTTTCTGCCCTTTTCTGTTTCAAGGACCATGTGATCGTCATGACCCCTCCTTATGCCCCATCTCCACTCATTTCACTGCTTCAGCTGTCCCATGGATATGCTCTGACATCCCCCTGACCTTCCAAATCCACACTCACACAGTGCTTGCTTAAATACTCTTATTATTCTCTAATACTACTTTATTTTCTTCTCCTCCTGGGAGAGAAATTGTCATAATTCAAAAACTGAGAGGACTGGCAGGAATCATGTGGAGGTATCGTTATGCTGGGAGGTATTAATGGCTGTTGTCAGCGAGCGCCTTACTTCATCATCAGTGAGTGAAGTTGCTGGCAAGCAGCCAGCAGCAGGATCCCTTTACTGCCTTTCTGTCCACCCCCTCCCATCTTCATGAAAGTTGCTAAGGTTTCTAGCCACCATCCCCACAATACATCCTGAAGCTTTTGAGTGCTGCATCTAATCAATCCTAAAATCACTCTGTGACCACAAGCAGAAATGGAATCAACTAGATACTCAGAATTCAATGAAAAAAAAGCTCAGTGCTGTCTAATAATTTTTCATATTAAACATACATATTCAAAGATATCAGATCATGAAAGTAACATCAGGTATATTTTAGATGGCCTTCCAAGTACACTGCATCTTGATGTATGGAAGACTCACAAAAAGAAACATCTGTGTGTTTTTTAAAAAACAGATGCTTTGTGAACAATCAGACATTGAAAACAAACAGATATTTTTAAAAATGTTCTAATACAGTTACGTGTTTCAGACCTTATAGCACAAGTGACACTGTCCTGTATTGTCTTAAAAGAGAGATGAAGGAATTAAAAGATTACATATTAAAAAGTAACCTGACACTGTTCATTCGAAGTACTTCAAGGTACCAAGGTAATAAATCTAAAAAACACATCAGTTAGAGAAAACAGGCAAGCTAACTCAAGTGATAAAACACAGTATAGTTGTTATTATAAAATATAATCCCAGTGTGATCGTTAACTTTCATGGTTTTGGGACATGTTTCCTGGTGCTTCTGAAGCAGAAAGGGAATCAAAAATAAAAAATAAGGCAGTTGAAATGAGCACTCAAATACATTTTCTATTCATTCTTTTCCTCAAATGAATGTTGATACATCATAGACTTAAAACCAACTGCATTCTGCACAGTAATATCAACTACTTTTATGCATAACTTTTTGATTAAGTTTTGGTATTTGCTGTAAATTCTTAAAAGGCCTAGTCAGGCAATGTTATATGTAATTTTCTGTGTCACATTTTCTCTAGGAGGTTATTAAACACTATCAGCAGATCAAAGTAAGCCTATACAGGCAGAAGGTAAACTCCATGGGTAACATAATGGGAAGAGAGACCAGGTTCATACCAAGAGGGATAGAAATGTCTGTGCAGCAAAAACATTCAAAGAAGCATTCCTGTTCAGGTTTTCATCCCACTCACACATTAGCATCACATGCATCAGTCATGTGCCTATGGCAACAAAATGACTTAAAATTAAAAAAAAAAGCTGTTACCACATTTGCATTGTTCTCCACTTAGATTTTGTGCCAAGGTCCTCCTCTCCTATTATGAGAACCTTTCTTTAGTCACCATATTCCCACACTCCCATACTCCTAAGTGATATGACAACTGTGCATATAATGCTAACCACCGTTTGTGCTTCCAGAGCTGTATGAAGGAACCAGCAAATAAAGACATACACCTCATTGAAGCAGTCGGTGCATTCCACACAGGAGTAAAAAGAACTCAAGAGGCAGCTAAAGCTAGTGAAATACATGGTGGACACTAAGTGGATGCAGTGTTATGAACCAAATGCGTAATGCTATCAAAATCATTACATAAACTCTGTGAAAGCTAAAGAAGACTAACGAAAAAATAAGTGAATTTAGGTTGAGCAAATTGGGTTTGCATTTGGGGAAGGGATTGCTCTGCTTTCTCCAAATATTTTCACATTTATTAAAATATGTTAAGGAAAATATAGACAAGATTATTCAGACACCACCAACCCCAAGTCAAGCTGATGCTGTGAGGATACAATCTAAGAACTGTAAGGCAGCGCATTGAAAAGCTATGTGAGTGTCTATGTGTTCACATAAGGAAGAAGGGAAGACCTCTTAAGAAGTTCCTCAAATGAGAGGGAAGGAAGACTTGAGTAGGCCAGGGTAGCATGACAGATACTTGCTGTACCTTCTATTCTAGATGCATACACTGCTATTTCTCTGCATCATGGAGCAAGGCTGACAATCTTCTCCTTCTCAGTCTTATGAAATTGTGCCAACATTTCTTTTCTGCTCCTGACAGTTGTGCCATCTCCTTAGCTTTAAACTAGCACTAAGCAAGACTTCAAACAAATGGCCCCAAGAACAATAACTTAAATTGATGGAATTCACATGATCCCTTTGAGTTGTAAAGATCCCACTCACACCATTTCAGCAAAAACAGAGTCAGAGCAATATTGAAAAGGAATGTTGGACTCCATGCAGTCATTAATAGCACAAAAGGCATACATAAGGCACACTGACCTCTCTCCTAAGCTCTTCTCTACATCAGCCCTAAAAGAACTGGTTTTTAAGTCTTTTCAGTGTGATTAGTTTTCAGAAGCAAAATACTAGGATCAAATATGTTCACTGTTTCTCAATTCTACAGACAGTATAAGAAGCAAGGAACTAATGTAATGATTCTGAACTAATAGAAGAGATAAGACTACATGCAGTGTTTTAAATTGATTTGGAATGAGAACTAGTCAATTTGCCCACTAAGCTGTACAGCCCTTTAAAGTATATTTCTGAGCCTTAAGTCTCACCCATATTGCTATGGGAAAAAAAGAAATAAAAATGTGTAACACACAAAGAATTGCAATAAGTACACAGAAAAGAGAAGAACGTGAGAAATATGCTAGAGAACATCAAAAGAAAACAGGAAGAAGAAGATAGGTAACAACAGTGACTTAATAGAAAATATTTAGCAGTAGCTCCAAGTGGAGTCCACAGAGCTATTCACTTTGTGCTGGCTGTCCTTGTTTCCAGCTGTTAAGTTCACATTTAAAGAAGCTAAAAATACATTAAAATACTTTCCAAATACTATTTTCCCATGTAAGCAATTGGTATAAGTTACCACAAAGATATTGTTCTCTTGCCAGTGAGTAGGGAAATAGTATACGATGCTGACAACAGAAGTTGTATTCTATGAACTCCATTGTCTTGGACAAGATGCAGCCCCAAATACGTGAAAGTTTGAAAAGGTATTATTTTAGCTACAAAAGTTCCCAACTATTCCTCCCTACCAGCAAGGCAATATATGAAAATGATACTTAAAGATGAGCTTTTTATTGCCCATGAGAAAAGGTATACCCTGCACTTCTCAGAGGCATAATAAGGTCAGTATTTCTAGTAATCAAGCTTTGTTATTTCAGTGAAGAGGAAAAAAAGAGAAGTGAAGCAAACATCTACAATTTAGGTACACTGTCTGCTGACAAACTAAAATTTGAAAACGCTACAGATTTAAAATAGAAATGTGCCTGCTTAACATTCATATCTTAGCATTCAGTCCTTGACAGTAAAGTCAGCTCTATACAAAAGTAAAGGGAGAGGAGATGACAACACAACACATACCAAAAACCATCCAGTTCTTTCTGTTAAATGTGAAGTATAACAGGCTTTTTTATGACATGCCTTCCTCCAAAAATAGCAATGATTACACTGTTTAACTCCCACACTCCCCCAGCTTGACTTTTTGTCACTTAGAACATTATGCAGTCTCAGTCCTGGGGAATGATCCAAAGTTTGTGGAGTCAAGAGGACTCTTTCTGTTGCCCAGAACCCAAACTACGGAATATGAATACCTAGCGAGGCAGGCAACTCTGATTTCTTATAACATTAAATCTTCTTTTAAAGCCAAACAGGACAGAACTTTTAGGAACTCTGAAATCCACAGCTTTCCATAGTTTTGGAAAGATTCTGCAAGTCATAAGCAGAGATAATCTGCCAATTACAAAGCACACATGTGTGCAAGACATTTTTGTATTCCAGACAAGAAGAATATACAGCCTATTCTCTTTGGAGGGATGAGGTGGGTGAAGTGTTAAGACTGCAGCTGCTGCAGAAGTGGAAGCTGCAGCTGCCTTGGAGCTTGTACTGACTGTGTAGCCTAGCATGCCATTAAGGTATGTTACTGTACTACAGATACTGTTCCATTTTATTTTTTTTCCTTAATGAGATAAACCTGAAACTTTGACCTGCTATAGTTGGCAGAAAGTCTTGTAACGTATCTTGCAATGTTCCACCTAAGTTCCGATTCAGCTCAATATCCTTCCTATGAGAACTTCCTAAATAACTACAGAGTGTTTTTGAATAATACAGCTTTCCTTCATGTTTTCTGTGACATTTAGTTTTGAGATTTCACGCATTCCTATGGTCCATTTATGATTTATTTTACATATCTATAAGGACACATAGTGAAGGTAAGCTGGAATCACAAGCATTTCAAGTAGTCTACATCTGTAAGGAAAGTATTTTCATGAAATAGGGGTTTTTTAATAGAAAATCTTAACACTTTTTATAACCATGATCTAAATTTCACTAAAATCACGAAAGGACATATCAATACTTTAGGATAAGATAGATATATTGTACTATAGCTCTTCATTATCCTGAAGAATCATGTCTGGCTGATGTATTTATTTTGTAATGTTTAACTATAGTAGAAAATAGATAAAGTTTAAATGAAAATACTTTTTAGGCTATGTCAACAGAGCATAAAACCAAATGAAGTGATTCTGTATTGACTATAAAAACATACTTGCTAATAGTAAGGTTACTGATGGTTATCTATTAAGACCACAACATGAAATAATTCTGACTCTTAAGAACTGCGTTCAAGCAGCAGACACATGAAATTAGATACAATTGTTTGATTTTGCAAAACAGCATCATGCAGTGCACTTCATTGCTATGTTATCACGAGTGTAAATAATAATAAATAAAACAAACAAGGAAATATCCAGCTCACTTTTTTTTTTAAATTGCAAATCACGAAAGAGCTTTCCACTAAGACATCCAATGCTTGCTTTACACTTGCTAGCAAAAGAAAAATCAAATAACAGTATCTTGTATACTGAAACAATTGCCTTGTTACAAAGAGAAGGATTCCGAAAACTAGAACAAATGACATGGCTGTAAAAACTATAAGCCTTTTAGACTCAGTTCAAAGACTTATGCATTCTTCTGCAACACACTGAAGTTTTATATTCATCTCAGCAAATCAATCCTCTAATAGGCATCAGTCATCAACACCTAAGTAAAGATCTGCCATATGAAACAGCTTTGATGTGATTGAAGACTTGCACATAGTCGTAAGTATGACAGAACAGCTTAGCTATTAAAATGTTTTATCTAGCAAAGAACTGTTCATTCTAATTGACTGAAATACTCTTTGAACACCATTATCGCAAGGCTACTTTACTACGCGGCACTTTAGTATGTAGCCACTTGTCTTATATCTTGAGAACCAGCACAACCACATCAAATCTTGTTAGAATATTTTCTCAACACATATTTCTGTCAAGAGACCAAACCAATAAAGCTGGCTGTCATTTTTACTACCAGTTGCTTATTTAATTTGATACTGAAACATATTGGGATTCCTTATAAAAGCTCCAAGCAATCAGCCATTTCTATCACTCACATTACTGTACTAATAGAAAGAATCCTACTAACCACATCAGTTGAAATGGGTTGGCAGGACTGGATGGAAGCTATTCTTCTGCACAAAGCCCAACTTCTCACTGTGAGAGGTGTGGTGGCAGAGGTTTCTTTAACCAGTGCTGTGCAGCCCTGGTCCAGCTCCAACACTGACCATATGTCAAGCTGACAGATAAGAAGCCCGAGACAGCCATGTGAAAACAACCATATTCCACCTCGGCCATCAGGCAGCCAGGGTTTCTAGGCCTACCTCATTATTCATTTTAAAGCCAATTTCAAACACACCAAAAGTAAATGTACCTGACCAAGATCAAAAGAAACTAACCCACAACCAAATCAAAGTCATTATTAGAAAGCTTATGTGATGATACACTTGATTTCAGGAAGTCACCACTGAATATCGTAACTGATCACCAGTAACACAACTGAAAGATTAGTAATAGTTTGTGCCTATAACATTTTTCTTCTCCATTTTTCTCACAGTGTGTTAACAATCTGCAAGAAAAAGGAACCAAATATACCAACAACTGCCACCATAATTACATTTTACAGAATCAAACAAAATGCTTTTAATACCTCAACTGAAGGGTGATTTGATTTTCACCCTGTATTTACTAACATGATAGGTTCATCAGTTTTTACCATTAGTTTTGTTACCAGAAAGTATGTCATATCAATTCCATGTATGTAGGAAAACTTGTTAGCTTTCAGCTGTTATTCCAAAATTACTAAGTAATCAGAACAAAAATAGCTTATTTACTCCAGCCTCCTATGCAATTTCCATAATTCCATTTCCATACTCCAAATTAAAAAAATCCAGGTGAACTTACCTACAGTTTGGAGGAGGGTCTAATGTAATTTCTGCAAGTTCTTTCTGAATTCTTAAAAGAAAAAAAAAAAAATCAGGATTTTTTTGCATATATATTTCTTTCTTTATGAACATTTCTACAAAAATCAATAAAAATAAAACATAATTCTTAAATTTCTGATGGAAAGCTGATGCTATAAGGTTCCATGAAACTGCTCTAGAAAATTTGGAATGTAAATCAAATATTTTCTGAAAAATTTCTGAAAAATCCTGGACAAGTTATGCCATAAGCAGTCACTGAGAAAATCCCACATTTTCTATAGGTTGGATTTCTAAGATCTTTTGCTCACTTAAGACAACAATTAAATGTCTCGTATATCCTCCCTCCTTATTTCTCCTCTGCCCATATGTTTCATAGCTCTTGGTCTCCAGAACATTTAGCTTCTTAGCATATCTCATAGTGGCAGGACAAAAATTCCCAACTTCACAGGATAGTTGTCTCTCACCCTTCTGGAAGGAGTCCAACCTGGTCTTCTCCCTAACATCCTCCTAGGTATTGGGGGGTTGCTATCAGGTCCCCCCCAAAGCCTATCTTCAAAAGGAAGTGCTCCAGTTCCCTTGCCAGGCTGGGGCCCTGCTCCAGTGCATGCTGCCTTTGCCCTGGGGGATCCAAGACCAAGTATGTGCTATTCTAGATGCAGTCAAATGAGAGCTGAGTAAAGGGAGATAAATCACTTTCATCTACTTACTGACTATGCTCCCGTTAATACATCCCAGGAGGAAGTCAGCCTTTGTTGCAGCCTTACACTGAACTTGCTGTCAGACAGGGCCCCCACACCCTTGTCAGCATTGCCGCTCCCCGGCCTGCATTATTACAGGGGATTAGTAGGGGTTAGTCCTTCCCACATGCATGATCTTCTTGTTGAAACTCGCAGAGTTCCTGTCAACCTTCTCTTGCTGCCTGCAGTAGCCCTGCCGTTGTGTGTACCAGCTACTCCACTTCAATGTGGTGTTATCTGCAAACTTGAGAGTACGCTTTGCCATACCCTCCAGGTCACTGATAAAGACATGAAGCTGGGCAGGTCCACTCCAGATCCTGGCACTTGATACAGGCATGCTACTGGACATCCTCCTCCAGGCAGAGCAACTTTGTTGTTAAGGATTTCTGGATATTCCCAAGCTGATGCTCCCACAACAAGTTCATGAATTCCTGATCTCTGCCATATCTGGCAGTATGGGCTCTTTCCCTTTACACCAACATGAGAGCCAGTATCTCCCCCTCTGAAGAAATTTAAACATGCAGAGTAGGAGTTTACAGAGTTCCCAAAGGAACTTGTAGGAGTTTACCGTTCTCAAAGACTTGCCAAAGGATGATGCCATAAGCAGGACTGTGACGGCTACCTTCCCTGTACATTACACTCAAGGCTTTTTTATACTGCTTTAGTGCAAAAACACAAACACTTAGAAGGAGGAAGGAAAAATTCAGTGTACCCTCAGTATTTTTTTCTTTCTTTCTCCTTCACAAGATTTCATGTACAGGAGCAGATTGCTATTTCCCTACACTAAGAAACAAAACCTGCATGGTAATAACACTCAAATTCCTGAGATGCATGCTCCTCAAGCCATGGCCCAAAAGTTCAGGCCTGACCTGAAGTACATACGTCTTATTAAATATGACTACCACCCATTTTGCACATAAATACAGGCAAAGAAAATGGTTTATCAAAATAAACATTTAGATATATTGGCATATATAACATAAAAATGAACAGCTTCATTCTCTATGTGATGTTAAGATCCAAATAGAATCTTACATGCTAAGGAGTCTCACAGCCACTCTCAAAATTCCCTTTACACCACTATGAGTCAATTTTACGGCTATAATGAATAAATATACCAAAGACAGTAGAGGAACTGGCCTGAACCAGAAACTACAATCCTTTATCATTCACATTCTGAAATAATTAGGACATATGTGGGTAGGAGTTGTAGGTAGAGGTAATAATCATTTATTAGACCAGTTGATATAGCTGAAAAGATAAAAACACCCTTTCAGGTGCTTAGCTTTTCTTCCAATATCTGTGCACCCAAACACTACAAAACACACGCGCACACACACACGACTCCTGTAGAGAGGGAGAAATCCAATGTTTATTTGCTTTTTCTACTGATTGAAATATTTACATCTCCAGTACATAGAATTTCCCCTATAAATATCATTCCTTTCTTGTAAAAATACAGGCACAGGCTGCTTAATCAATATTTGCAATATTGCAATATTTGCAGGTCACTGTGGCAACCTGTGGTTGTGAAAATACACCACCTTTTTAAAAAGGGAAAACCTGATTAGTGAAGTCTAAACACAACAAACATGTTGCTTTTAAAAAGTTACCCATTTTAAACGATCCCAGCAGTTCACATCTTTTAGAAGGGAGATCTTTCAAGTGTGGGCAACACTTATTCTTATATATATATATTCTTATATATATTCTTATATATATATATGTCAAATTTCTGCTGTGTTTTTGAAATTTATACTATCACAAATTGAAATCACAGAAAACCTATGTAGCACGAAATCTTCAGTTTCATATTTTCTGGGTTGCTTTGGTTTTTTCTGCCTTTTGGGAAGTTGGCATTAAAGTTCTCTAGACTCAGGGATTATTCCTTCTCTTTACATATAGTAGTAAGAGCAGTTAATATTTCATTGCATTACAATGAGTCCAAGACATATCAAGAATGAATTGACAAGCACAGCTTAAGTCCTAAATCAGAAACTTTCTATTATTTCTCCTAAACACTAATCCGTGCCCCTTCCATTCTGAAAACAAAAGGGTACAGAGCTCTCTCTTTCTCTCTCTGTACTAGTTCAACTCAAAATTTCTAACTTCTAATGCCAAGAGAACTAAAATGGTCCTTTATCAAGCTTTTCCTGTGATTGAGCAAACAAGAACAAAAAAACCTTTCTGCTTCAAGCGATAACTGATCAGATGGTACTTTCTATTTATGTTCAAAAGTCCTAATTCCTTTTGCAAGCATCTAAGATAAAGAGATGTTTCATTCGTGATTATTTTTACACAATCAAAATACAATATATTGATATGCTACTGCCCATCGTTTGCTCCTCAGCAAGTTGTCTTTATTTATTCTCCTACTCTGTGGCATCCCAAACTAAAATTAATATATACACCTTACATCTCCTTTGTTGCAACCCTAATTTACCTTGCATTCATGCTGAGAGCACATTCATAAACAGTTTCTGTAGAGCAGCTGACATGCAATACCTTGTTCACATGTCACAGCATGCGAAGTTACAATTAAATCATCAGACAACATCCCAGAGAGCCTTGCACTGATAGAGACTTCCAATGTGCAAGCTGGCCATTGTCTGCATGAATTACTCCACTGCTCCTGCACTTGGTTCATAGCTCCATTGAGTTACCCTCAGAATCTGGCATAGGAGAGGATGTGCCTCATTTCCTTCACTGACCACAGAGGGTTCACCACAAGAATATGTGGCCTCAGGAAACAAAACATTTTTGCAGGGTACCTCTCTGGCATCTTTCTCTTTGGATTTTCTGCCTCAGTACAGTTATGTTTAGCTATGTCAGAGAGGAAAAAGGACTCCAAATTAAAATAATCGTATACATCCAGTTTATATGTAAACCAATGACACACTGGTTTATTATACTGGGGAGTGGGGAGAAGCCCTTGCTAGTAATCAAAGCCCTGGGCTGTACACATACAGCATTTAATTCGCAATGTCACATCTATTACTCTTTCTTGGGTCTTGAAGAAAGCATTTGGTCCCTCTCTCTCGTGTGTATATATATATACACATACACACACACACACACATACATATAAAAGCATTTTTCCCCTCCATTTTACTAACAGAAAAGAACAAACACAGTTGCCTTCCAGTAATAGTGCAAAGGTTAATCTACTCCTAAATTCAGAAGCATGAAAGTACACTGTGGACTTCAAATATTATTAATTCTCACAGACATATATTAACTACTGTTCTGTGCCTAGGGGGACTGTGTGTTGTTTCCTTCACGAAACAGTTAAAGTTCTCTAAAGCTAAGAGAGAACTGAACACGTCAAGAGGATTTGGCAATATCTTTAATAAGAAAAGAAGCAAAATAAAGGACTACATGACAATGAGCTATTTTTTACCTTGTCTGTTTTCTAAAATGCATGCGTCGTTACCCACAAAAATCAAGTGGACCAATACTCCATACTGAAGAATATGCTATTCAGAAAATAACTAAGAAATGCAATCATTAGTTTTGCAATCATTATCATTACATAAACTATGACTGATCAGGAGATTGATCTAAAGATGGTTAGATTCATGCTGGAGGAAAAGAAGTATTTCATATAGGGAAAGACACTTTATATTTTGCCTTCACGTTCAACATGTTAAATATCATTCAGAGATCCCTTGAAAACAGGGCTGTGATAAACCTCTTTGAGAGAGAAAAAAAAAAAAAGCTCATTTTTATTTTGTTGAATTTCAAACAAATTTAATCCACTACCTATTTGCTACTCCTTAAGGTTGTAACTTCTCCAAATAAAGAAGAGAAAAGATCACAAGTAAAGCTTTAAAGTTCACAATTCACTGTAGACACAGATATTTATAAAAATATTCCAGGACTGGACACAAAGGTTGACAGATTTTCAACCATCAATTTCAGGAGCCAAGTAAAACAATACATTTATTTGTTGAGCTACTCTGTCAGCCAAGAATGGTTACACTTCTTCCAATCCAAAGGTCATGCCAAGATTTGCTACTTAAGAGGTAACAAGATGCCTGCTGTTTTCAAGGACAGCAATTCAATTCTGCGCCTGAACTGTAATTGTGATATGCAGCAAGTTTCTCAATCTTGACATGTTAGGTAAGAAAGGTTGCTATTTAAGGTGGTGCCCTCTGGGTGAGGAAAACTGAAGGGCCGGTACACTGCATGACATATGCCGTAAACTAGTACACCTGTACAGCAGCTAGTCCTAAAAATATTAACAGAGAAGGACCGTGTGTGATGGCATTCTGCCTTCCTGATGCCATCTACAGCAATGCTAACACAAGAAGCTTTGTATCTTGAAACAAAAAAATCTTACTCAAATATGACTCCAAGTGGTTTCATATAGCCTACATAATCAGATCATTTTGGAAAGCAGTAAATTGCAGGAGTAGCAATATTCATACATAAGAAAGTAGCAGTTTGCTTTTACACAAGCACAAGTCAGCACACTGCTAAATCTTGATTTACGTAAAACCTGATGCTACCGAAAATTCTTTAAATCTGACTGATGCCTAAAGATTTAAGTGTATTTTGTAGATTTTTTTTAGAACTTTGAGGATTATGTGAAACTTCCTGGATTGTTCACATATTAGAAGCCACTAGGCACTTTCCCATGCCTTGCCAAGGACATGATGTTTTGAAGAAGCCACCTGCAGATAGCTTGAAGACAAAACACGAGAAGAGGGCCAAATCCCACGTGGGCTCTCTCCGAGGGGCAGAGCTGAAGACCACCGGGGGTGGGCTACTGGAAAACACAGTGCCAGGGTTGGCTATAGATATATATGTTAATTACTAATAAAACCTATAAAAAGGTGTAATCCCTTGGGGCGCACGTGCGTCCATGTACAGGATCCTGAAGGTGTGGAAGCTTCCAATTAAAGGTAACTTTTTCTCCATTAACAGTGTACTGAGTGTCTATTCTTTAGGGGATACGGCAGCAACATAAACATACAAATAAAAAGCAGAAATATTCAAAATAGATACCCAAATCTTCATTCTAATTCAAGATATACTGTAGGTATCATAATATATTCAAAAATTACTGTGACTACAATTCCATATGCATAAAAAAGCTCTCCAAGTGAGAAAATGTGACTTCCAAACACAGGTTAGAATCAAGTCTGTACTCTATGACTTTAGCTCCAGTGCTACATTAACTTACTGGTGTTCTCTGCTCTAAATCAGGATTAAGAGATCTTGACTAAAGCCACAACTACAGTCAACTACAGTATACTCTGTTGTTTAGGGGTTTTACTGATTTTAGCAGAGTTGAGTCCTTCAGCTACAATGGAGTTATTGAGGGAACCGCACAGTGAAACATCTAAGTGAACATTATTGTGACTTAGAGCAATGCCACACAAACCCACATAATTCAAAATCTAGAATACACAAAACTTGCTAAGGACCTATTTACTCTATTTTCACTAGGACAGCTGAATTACTTCAATTTATTTCAATTTTTAAAATACCACTTCTTTAGCCTGCTCAAGAATAAGATTCCTATTGAAGGAATATAGCCTTATTCCTGCACTATTTTTCACTTCTAATGAACAGAAATAATAATATTACAATGAAGGTACAGATAGCTTGTGTAATACTTATCACATATTGAGGATCCTGTCTCATTTTTCCTTTTTTCATGTTACTCCTCACTTTTTTATCCTCTAATTTATGATTTTCCTTTCCTGAGGCATTACTGTGTGTAATTAAAAAGCAAAGAAACAGAAGATGTAATATGAAAATTTGGCCAGATTAAGAATGTTTATAGAAATGTAATCCCAGTCCTAACACAGTAACAAATTACTGAATACTACAAAACAAACAAACAAAAAAAGTGCTATTAAAAAAACCCTGTTACTTTAAAAACTGTCTTGCTGTGCTCCTTCCATAAAGTGCTATGACAGCCAGCACTCCTAAAATACACTTCTTTTTTCTCCAAATATTATTTATTGTGCACATATCTACAGAACTCTTATAAATACTCTCAGCTTTTAAAATGCACAATCAAAGGCTTTCCTTCAATACTAGTACATGTGTGAAACTGGCTTTAGAGACTAACTGGCAAATGTAATGATGTCAGCAACTGGCATAATTAGTTTCAGCAGAACCATAAGCAGATATGATTAAACTTTAAAAGGTTTAAGTAATTTTATCACTGTGAAATGCATGTTGATAAAAGCTCTAAGCTTTGAAGATACAAAGCTAAGATTAATAGACCAATTTCTGACATATCATTATTAATTTTTAATAGGATAGTGTCCACAGGCCCTTGTCAGAATTGTGCCATCATTACATTACAAAGTTCAGAATACATAGATTCATTTCTAAAGATGTTAAAAAACTGGTTTTCGAGACCTTAAAAGTCATGGCTATTCCAATATTTCTAATATTTAAAAAATAACAATAGCAGGAAGCAGACAAAAGAGAAGGCAGCCAGAAACCACAGCAGCTGTGAGAATTAAGTACATGAATAACATCATGGTTTGAAGTGAAAGCTGTGTTGTTGGGTTTTTTTGTTTGTTTGTGGGGTTTTTTTTTCCTTTTAGTCACAAAAGTAAACATGGGCAAGCTGAGCTAGCCATCCTGTAAGTGATATGACTACGTAATCCCCTAAGAGTGTCATAGTAGGGATGGGTCTGCAGAAAGCATTTCACCAGGGGAGAAGAAAGGTTAGCTGTAAGGAAGGTGTCTATGGCAGCAGAAAAGCAAGACAACACCTTACTGGGAAGTGAGATTTCTGAACTGAGACTTCAGTTCAGAAAAGTTTGCAAAAGCTAAGGCACAGATTAAGCCAAGACAATGACTTGAATCCTGGAGAGATGTACACAGACATTTATATACTCGTATTTAGAGTCTCCTACTGCATGCGTAATAAATTATGGCAATAGAGTCTTGATGCTTCTCCTTTACCACAGCAACATAGTAGCAAAACTCTAATGGTTTTCTTGTAAATTATATAGCCTTGAATTAGCAAAGAAACAGGATCTGGGAATTATGCATCAGGATAGTCTGCAGAATTCATCTCTTGCCAAATTATTTTAAAAGTATTTTTTAACTTCAATCACTATAATCCCCTTTGAATTCTGTTGCCTAAACTAAGACCCCCTATGTGTACTAGTAGAGCACCGCTAAGCCATAAATTCCTTCTGTCAGGTCTAAGCAAGACAATCATTACCTAGAGATTGAAAGGATAGCACAGAATAGTTTAACTAGCTATTCTAAAACTCCACCTTACCTCTCAAGAAAAGAGAAGGAAAAGAAATGGGTAGTAAAACAGACCACAGTTTAAAATAATGAAACCAACATGCATTTGTTGTTCACTCAAATATTTCTGACCTGACCATCTGGGAAAAGGAAATGCAGTACTATACAGCAATAGGTATTATGGTAGTCCTAACATGCTGAGTTACTGAACTGTCTGAAATGTTTATGGTTAATTAATTCTAAGTTACACTGACAAGTTTCAACATCAGTCATACATACACACATACAGATATATTTTATAAGGCTACAAAACTGTCTGAGATTTACTAGCAATAAAAAAACTGTCAGCTTTTATCATGCAACCTACTATTAAAACCATGTGAAAGAGCCAATCTGTCAAAGAAAGGAAAAAAGTATACGGGTCTCATTATTGTGACCAGTCTCAAAAGGCTATTACACTGACATAGTAGTATTACAATAAAACAGTAAGAAAATTAATATACTGAGTCAATACATACATTTGATGGTCAGCTGAAAAAGTGCAAGGAAAATAAAAGCCAGAAAGAATGCCATACCTTTTAGCACTAGTCGACAGTTTAGCAGCTGTTTTGCTTGATATTTTGCCCTCTTTTTTCTTGGGTTGAACTTGCTCCCTTTCTTGTTCCTGCTGAACACCTTCACGCTGATCTCCATCAGAGCTGCCTCCACTAGTGCTTGGACTATCATCAACTCTCTGCCCCTCTGTAGACATGGCAGATGCTGCACTGAATAAAAAAAAAAACAACAAAACACAACTAAAGTAAGCCTTTTCAGAAGAAAAAAAAGGTCCAGTAGTATTTCTTATATGCCTTAAGGAAATAACATGAGATTTATGTCTTTTTCTTAATACATAATGCTTGTGCTAAAGTACTTCAGTAATCTGAGTACTGAAGTGCTTTGCCATAAGCATCTTAACAATAATTCAGGAGTTGGTCATTTTAAACCTCAGACTGACTAAATAATAACCCCTTATATATATGTATATGAAACACACAAATTATTGTAGTTAAGCGGAAAACATAATTCTGCAAGTTTAATATCATTCACTGTGAATGATATTTTTCAACTGCTCAGCAATATCATGAGTTAGCTATATCTCATCACAATGCCACTGGTTCAAATCTAGCATAGTTTGTTAAGAACTGAGAGCTATTACTATTTAATACTCTCTGTTATCCCATACAAAATAAATCTGTGGGCTCATTCCAAGTCCATAATGTGGGTTTCCACATTACAAAATCCACATCTTGGCATGCTCAATGGAAACATTCACAGAATCAAAAGGCCCTAACACAGGACTGTTTTTATTTACTCAAATGGTAGGTTTCTAAAGCAGTAAGCACACCGGTAGAAAATACAAGGTTTTTTCCTGACAAATTCTGTTCACAAAACAAAGCTGTCAGAGAACACCAGTGACATGAAATCTTAGTATATTTCAGAAGTCAAGTTAAGGCTTTACTGGCACACTTCTGATACTAGTTAGCTATTCTCATTTCTTCCTTCATTTTAAATCATACAGCAATATGCTGACAGATGAGGAATTACAAGCCCACTATCATAGCTGTCATGACTTCTCAAACTGTTCTAATGAAGGGCAGATGTCCATGAAAAATGTTTACTGAATTAGCATATATTGTAGCAATGACTATTAGAAAATTAAAAAAAAAAAAAAAAAGTCAAACCCAAGCCCAGGTCTTTCCTTTAACTCCAAATCTGTAGTTTATAAACTTATTTTATATATCCTCCTCTAGAAACTTTAATAAACAAATCACCTTCCAAGCATCCAGGCCAAACATTACTTGCTTATACCCACACAATCTTCACATATCTGGGTGGTTTTCTGATTGAACCTGTCTGAATCAAAAATATGCTCTTTCATATACAAAGAGTTTTAAACTGCTGTGAACTTCAACGTGCTTTTCCTCTTACTTATGTACAGACACCATCACAATTAAGTACAAAACTATTCACGTTAACTATCATATGCTTTAACACTCTCAAGGGAGAACAGTAAGACTGAAGGCTCAGATTCAAGCATGCTCATTCAGAGGATTAAACAAAGTTCATCTCCCTACACATATTTACGGAAAGAGACAGTAAAGAAAAATGCCAACATGCTCATATTGAAAAGGACATTTTTAAAAAGGTTGGAAATGTTCTAGTTATAGCTGCCTATAAGAAAACAAATTTACTCATATTCTACAAAAAACTAACCAAGTTCTGGTTCTATCAAACAGTACACACCATGAAGTGGAAGAACTAATCTTTTCAGGCATTATTAACACAATCCAAGTAACTTCAGGAGGAATTTTCTGTCTAAATTATAAAACTATACTGAAAAGGAATCCTTTCAAAATGTTTACTTGCTGAAGGAAATAGCACGTAACAGCAAGTGATAGATACGGGACTAGGTTTCCCTAAGTTATCTTAAGCTACATTTTGGATTTTATTAAGGAAATAAGTATTTTATATCTCATATATAAACTTACACAAAACCACAACACCTAGCCTGCTCACTGAAATAACTGAAATAGTTTATGAATAGAAATAATGAATAGTTTGTATCCTAAAATTAAATACAAAAATTGTTTATTCTTAGAGAATGATTTTTCCTATAGCATAGCCACAACATTTTATTTAACATAACTCACATATTTACACAAATTAATGCTTAGATATTTACATCCCAGTTGTCAAATTTTGAGATAAAAGCAACAGAAGATTTAGAGGTAATTAAACACAGAAGTATCATATTCTGACAAGTCAAAATATGCACTTAATAACTGTAATGCAATTTTGATAGTAGGTACCCATTTTGCTTCTACACACAGCAAAAATACAACCTTTTTTTTAACACTTTTGATAGCCTGTATTTTATTCTAGATTTTAGTTCTGATCTTTGCTTAACACATCTAATCTTAAAGAGAAAAAAATCTCTTCACAATATACATAGGCTTTTAATACTGCAGGCCAGAAAGCAGCATATTTAATAGAACTATATGCATAGGGCATCTGCTGTAAATAATCTTGGCTGTAAATACTACTATTATCCAAAAACAACTGTATTCACTTCTTAAGTTCGGGTTACTATCCATCAGACAAACATTGTAACAGTAGTCCATAGTATGTAATTACTGTAACATGCAATGCTAGCATTTACAACAGGCAAATGCTTAAATCTGTCATTTGATGTCTGGCTAGTTTCTTGGGCTTTTTTTTTCCTCTTTCCTTCTCTCTCGGTTCTTTTCTGACACCTAGCCAGTTCTTTCCATGCCCTCTCATCACAGCAACTGGAATTTTGCATAGTTCAAGAGATGCTCAATATCACAGTAAAAGTGTGTTTCAAAGGGCCTCAAGCAAGAAAATTCAAACATGTTTAAACTTAAAATACAAACACAAACATGAACAAATAAGAGAATGGGAAAAGAAATGAACTGAAGGGATGACACCATTAGGAAAACATTTCACTGCCATGAACACAGAGAAATACAAGATCCTCCTTGAATCTGGAGTGCCATGAGTGTGTTTGCAACTGCCACATGGAGTGAGAGGAAAGACACATGTGCACGTCCCCAGCTACCAGGCTATTCTACGTTCAGAGGAGGGTTGCTAACCCCCCTGCTGTTGCGCTGAGTGAAAATAGGCAAGAGGGGACAGAGGAAGAAACGAAAGGGACTTGGAAGTCTCTTCCTCAACAAGAGATGATTCAGCAGAGACACAGATTACAAGCGTAACTACAACTATCAATTCTAAGTGAAGTGTCCCCAAAGATCCTACTTCTGTCACATACATCCACTGGCACCTTGACCTCTCTCCTCAAAAGGAAAAAAAAATACAACAAAAAAAACCCCAACCACCACCACCCGCCTCCCCACAAAAAACAAAATAAATCCAGCAGTCAGAGACAGATCCTGGCGATGTGCAGATAGGTCCCTAGAGCAGCAGAGCTAGTGATGAGGTCTTTCTAAAACGGTCTTAATTTCCTACAAGCCAAGATAAATTGAACATTTCTGCAGGGTCCACGAAGAGCAGCAACAGCAGCATCAGACGCCTTACTTCATCTTCATTAGAAACCGTAAAGGGCAAAAGGACCAAAGCATCACAGTAGGGTACGCCGAAGGAGCCTGGTTCAGGAGGCTGGGCTGGGTTCTCCCCCGAGAAAGGCACTCAAAGGGACGGGATGGGACAGCAGCTCCGGGCTCCCACGGCCCCACCGCCGCGGGCGGACGCACATGTGATTCCCCGGTCTGCCCCCATCCGCCTCGGGGAGACCCAGCGTGAGGCATCGGGCGCTAGTGGGGCGGGAATGGGCACCCTCAAATGCCACACACATCTCTCACACCACCCTGCCGTACAGGCGGTGGCCGGGCCAGGGTGAAAAGTAGGAGACAGCCGGAGAGGAGGAGGAGACTGCGAGAGGAAGACGTCGGGGGCACATGAGGGAAGGGAGGGGGTTGGGCTGCGGAGCTCCTCGGGGCGCTCCCGGGGAGGAGGGAGTAAGATCCTTCCCGAGGGGCTCTAGACCAGGGCGCCCACTGCTGCAGCAGGAGGGTGGATGGGAATAGTATACCCCGGAAGGCTCGGTTATGGGGGAAGTGCCGGGGGGCAGGGGTTACCCCGGCACAGGAGCACCCCAGGGGCAGAACGAGTGCTGCGAAGACCGGCGCGATCGGGGCCAAGGTGGTTGGGGGGGGGAGCGGAGGTGGCCGCTGCTCCCGCCCTCAGAGCGGCAAGCAGGACAAATGGACACAGAAGAGTTGTTAAGGGGGGGTGTGGGTGTGGGTGCTGGGGAGCAATTGAGGCTGGAGCGATGACCGGAGGATGGATAGATGGAGTCGGAGGAGCAGTGGAAGAGATGCCCTGGTGGCAGGGAGAGGCGGGGGGTGGACAGGACTGTTGCTAAGACAGGGGCACGGCCGGGAATGACAAGTGGGGGAAAGGGGTACCGAACAGTGCCGGGGGGATGCGAAGAAGGGAGGGGATATGAAGAATAGAGGTAGAGACCGAGGCTCGCAGTTAAACGGG